>JACGAQ010003743.1:0-24683 GCA_014119065.1 Orius insidiosus
TAAAATGAGAAAATGGAGATGAAGCGATATTTGGGTCATCTTGGTTTATTAGGGTGATGTTTTGGCTGCAATTGATTTGCGCACAGTCAACTTAATCCATCCTGGAATGTGTATGAAAAGCGCACAAAAGCGCACAAATTATTTTATGGCTATGCATGAAAAGCGCACAGGCTCAGGATTTACCTTAACTCGTAGCTTTTGTGTGTTGACATTTTGGTATGTTTTGTTTTTCCTTTTAATTCTCTTAAAGGTTTTTCTGATATCAGTCCTCTTTAAATCACTCCGTTTCGGGCCTTCAGTCCTGTCGATACTTAATCAAAATATGTTTCGTTTCAGTACAACCAATAAAGGTGTTCAATGTTTGATCAAAGAAAATATATTTTTAGAAAATATCGAGAATACAACGATACTGTTACATGGCGGTGTTCATCAAAATCGTGCTCGGTTTGCGTCTTTACGAACGGTTCCCACTCTCAGATAATACGAGAATCAGGAGTTCACAATCACGAAAGTAAGTCGGACCGATACATAGAACTGTATATGACTAGAAATTCATGCAAGAACATGCAAGTTCATGAATTACAAAGCAGACCATCCAAAATAATTCGAAAATCTCTTTGCTTAGTCGAAAATACATCACTGCAACCCAGTGATGTTGTCAATATCCGTCAGTCTTTGTATTGGCAAAAGAGAAAACAATTTCCTGCTCTACCAAAAAGTCGAGAAGAAGCCCTAAAACAAGCACAGTCTTTGGAAGTATTCACGGGAAACAAAGAAAATTTGTTCATGTGGACGGTGAAATTATACTGTTGACGAACAGAAGTAATTTGAAAAGGTTGTGCGACATTGAGACGATTTTGGGAGACGGCACATTTTATGTTTCACCACGTTTTTTCCCTCAAATGTATACGTTACATTCGTACTCTGAAGGAATATACTTACAGCTAGTATTTGTTTCTGCCCAGTAAAACTACTGAATGCTATATTAATATGTTTCGATCTATCATTCGTCTGTGTGAAAATTACGGCTACAATTTCTCTCCAAAAAATATGATATTCGACTTTGAAAAGGCAACTCATAACGCTGTGGCCCATGTTTTCCCAGCCAGCACAGTTTTTTGTTGTTGTTTTCACCCGGCAAGCTATTTTTCGTCAAATTCAAACGCTGGGACTTAAAGAAGCATATACATCAAACAACGAAACTGGAAAGTATATAAAAAAATTTTTCGGCTTATCATATCTTCCCAACGATGACGTCGAATGGACATTCTTGGATTTGATCGAGATGGCTCCACCCGATGAAAAATTGGGACCATTTCTGGAGTACTTGGCAAAAACGTACATTGGGCCCGAGTCCACGTTCCCTCCTAAACTGTGGGCTCGGCCACCTAACGCGGCATACCCTCGGACTACGAACGGCCCTGAATCATTCCACCGTCACATCAAAGACAACTTTAATACCCCCATTGTTCTATCCACGAGGTTATCGATTGCCTGGCTAAATTTCAAAGTGAAACTTACGTTAAAATGAACAACACAAAGATGAAGCCAAAACCAAAGAAGCAGGTGAAAAAGGATGCCGAACTTTTGAAGCTCTATTCGTCATATACAGCAGGAACTATGTCTAGGATTGACTATATATCTAACGTGGGAGTGAAACTTCAACCTCAATCACGATAAATTTTAATTATGTTTTTATTTTCGACGATATTTACCTACCAATTTATTTAAATAGACGAAATAAATAATTCAATTTATTTAAAAGTACATATTATTTTGTTCGCTTTCCAGTTTTTTCCTAGGATACATGATTTCCCTGGCTCAGGTTGGTGTGCGCTTCTCAGTGGTCATAAAATGAGTTTTGTGTGCGCTTTCAGTTCTTGAAATTTTGGCTAGTGTGCGCATTTTAATGGTAATTAAGGAGGGATTTGCGCTTTTCAAGAACACCGATGTTTTTAGAGATAGAAACAGTTTAACGGACGGTTAAGTTGCGCGGGAGGGGGGGGGGGATGTCTTTGCGTTTTCGCAGTTTTCGACGTTTGGTTCAAATTTTTTAGGGAAAAAAAATTCATATAACGTTAGGTTGCGCGGTAGGGGGGGGGGGGTAAATTTCTTTGAGTTTTCGTAGTTTTCGGCGTTTGGTTCAAATTGTTTAGGGAAAAAAGGCTTAACGGACCGTTAAGTTACGCGGGAGGGGGGGGGGGGGGTAAATGTCTTGAGTTTTCGCAGTTTTCGCAGTTTTCGCGTTTGGTTCAAATTTTTAGGGAAAAAAAAATTTAAAAAAGGCTTAACGGACCGGTTAAGTTGGCGGGAGGGGGGGGGGGATGTCTTTGAGTTCGCAGTTTTCGGCGTTTGGTTCAAATTTTTTAGGGAAAAAAATTCAAAAAAGGCTTAAACCGTTAAGTTGCGCGGGAGGGGGGGGGGGTAAATTTCTTTGAGTTTTCGTAGTTTTCGGCGTTTGGTTCAAATTTTTAGGGAAAAAAAGGCTTAACGGACCGTTAAGTTGCGGGAGGGGGGGGGGGGGGGAATGTCTTTGAGTTTTCGCAGTTTTCGGCGTTTGGTTCAAATTTTTAGGGAAAAAAAAAAAAAGGCTTAACGGACCGTTAAGTTGCGCGGGAGGGGGGGGGGGATGTCTTTGAGTTTTCGCAGTTTTCGGCGTTTGGTTCAAATTTTTTAGGGAAAAAAAGGCTTAACGGACCGTTAAGTTGCGCGGAGGGGGGGGGGGGGTAAATGTCTGAGTTTTCGCAGTTTTCGGCGTTTGGTTCAAATTTTTAGGGAAAAAAAAAAAGGTTAACGGACCGTTAAGTTGCGCGGGGGGGGGGGGGGGGTAAATGTCTTGAGTTTTCGCAGTTTTCGACGTTTGGTTCAAATTTTTTAGGGAAAAAAAGGCTTAACGGACCGTTAAGTTGCGGGGAGGGGGGGGGGGGGGGATGTCTTTGAGTTTTCGCAGTTTTCGGCGTTTGGGAAAAAAATTAAAAAGGCTTAATAATAGGATCGGTGACTCCTTTTTTTATGAAATAAAGATTTAGTGGGGGTTTCCCAACGTTCGAGTATGAAGTGAGCGAGGGAGGGGAACGGTAAGTCACAAGACGGACAAGGACAGTGGGCGCCCATTAGAAGCGGGCCCGGCTTTATCTACGCTAGGCTATCTGTTCTACATTTATTACAAACAATCAAACCTCCCCGCCGCTCTCGAGAAACCGGTTGCACAAGCACACGCCCTCGCCCTAAGTTCCGCAACGTTCGGGGTATATCTTTGACCGGGGTTACATCAGCAAAAGCCGATGACAAGCTTCACGCCTCTTTCAAACGCGAAAACAATCGAGGAGCGGCAGAAAACAGCGTACAACACCCCGGGGGTGTACCTTTATGGCCTCTCCGCTTTTAAATCAACAGGTTTCGACCTTATAACCGTGGCCTTTGGAATGTATACTTTAGCCTAAAAAAACCCCTCGATCATTTATTTTTTTTCTTATCTCAAAGATTCTCCAACAAAAAACACGCAAACAGTATTAAAAATTCGAATAACAATAAATCAATTTTTCAACACGAAATTATGATAATTTATTCGTTAAGGCGATCTTTAACTACTTCTTATAAGCACATATTAAATTTTTTTTAATTAAGAGTAATTAAATGGCGAATTATAATACAATAATAAGCGGGAGAAAGTTTTGCGGAAGCGGCGTTGATAAGTCGCCGCACCCACGAAACCCAGTCAAGGACTCGGGGCGCCTCCCACCTACGTCTCGCCGAAGAGTTCTTGACCTCTTTGAATAACATTCTTTCTTCTGGGGTACATCGTGTCCGAAAAGATCCCAGTTTTGAGATCGATTAGGAAACGGATGAAATTTTCGGCCATGAGTTCTTTTCAAACTCTTTCAATCATATGTATGTTTTCTCCTTTTAAGAGGCGTTTTAACCCTCGAGGGTATTATGCCCAGATATAGAAAATATTCATTTAAAATGTAAGTAATGAGGTGTTTAGATCAGATTTGCGACTGACGATCCACCGGCCATGGTCAAAAATAGGTTAGCCATATCCACCGAGACACTAAAATCGTTCATTGGAAGAGACCCCTCTTAAAAAATTGCCTTTTCCTAAAAATTTATCGCTATTCAGCAGATATTAACTCAATAAAGACCAATAATGGAAGAAGAAATGACTGACGGGTGTGAAAACCGATGAGGTGGTGAGTGGCTCTACCTCTTGGGTGAGCTTCAAGGAAACGGCTTGTTTCCGGCTTCCCGATGCACCCACGAGTCTTTCAGGGATTAGTTACACAAAAAGATAGGTAAAATGATGTTATAGGGAATAGCTCACCTGACTTTTTAAGTCAAAACGCGTAGTGAGATACCAGTTATCACAGTCATTTTTTCTTCCTTCATTATTGGTGAACCCATGAAAATCTTGAAAAAAGGGGATTCCTTGGGAGAAAGATCATTAAAATAGTTCACCTGATGAGCTTATTAAGCCGAAACTGGTCGTGAAATTCCTGATTATGTTTCTCTCATTCTCTGTTGTATTTTTATAAAATTGTGGTGAAAAGGTTCTATTTTCGGCAGCGAAAACAAAAGAAAACGCCTCACAAATACGGTAAAAGGGGTTTTTCTTGGGGGGGGGGGGGGGGACGAGAAAAACACCTAAAATAAGGCAAAAATGGGATTATTGGCTGAAAATCAGGCAAAATGGGATTATTGGCTGAAAATCAGGCAAAATGGGATTATTGGCTGAAAATCAGGCAAAATGGGATTATTGGCTGAAAATCAGGCAAAATGGGATTATTGGCTGAAAATCAGGCAGGCTGAAAAATCAGGCAAAAATGGGATTATTGGCTGAAAAACAGGGGTAAAACCCAGGTGAAACCCCGTGTCTTGGACGAATAGCTGTAAAAAACGCCTAAAATTCAGTAAAATTTTTCTCGGTCAAATAATCGAGGAAAACAATCTGAAAACAAGAAAAAAATGGGACGTCTTAACAGAAAACGAAAACGCCAGAAAATAAGTTAAGAAAGTGTTTTATTTGATAACCAAGGAAAACGCCCAAAAATTGAGGTCGAAAAACCGAGGAAAACATTCGAAAATTCGGGGAAATTTTTGTTAGAAAAGCAGGTTTTTAGTAGCTTATAATCAAGTATCTAACATCTGGCCTCATCATTGATGAAAAATTTTAACTTTTAATCGAAGAAGGCGAAAAATGTCGCTTGTAAACTGCGGAAGTTTGCTAATCCTAAAAGGTCTTCAGGTAAAAAAAAAAAGTTTTTTTCAGTATTCCCGTTATCTATTTTTATGAAATTACGATTGAATGCGATAAGAATATTTGTGGATTTTGAGATGGATGATTTAAAACAAAAGGAGTATTATTGAGTCATAAAAGAAAAGGTAGTAATCAACACAAGAATCTATAAACGCCCGTCTGAATCAGATGTGGAGCAATCAAGTTGTTACTTCTTATCTGATTCCGAGAGTTGCAAGCTTGTATACCTGATATACCGAGAGTGCGATACATCGTCTATCTCCTCTATACATTATTTATGAATTTAAATCTTCAATAAACTTCATCTTTCATCCAGTCTGGAAAAAAATAAGAAAAACAGGTGAGTTTTAAAGCTCAGGGACGCGGTCCACAATAGCTGCCGTTTTTAATAATACGAGCCAGGTAAAGCACCGTGGGCTACGCTCGAAATTATAAATCTCCACTGTCAAAAATCGTTTTTAGAACAGAAATTAGCCTTTGGGGGGGCGTGTTTAAGGAAGTCAGGGTTGGGCTAACCGATTTTGAATTAAGGTAGAAGTCGGTGTTCAAGATAAATCATAGAATTTTTATTACAGTTATAGTCGTAACTTATTAAGTTATTAGAAACTTTGAGGCGAAGCCCAACTGCAAGTCTTCCACTTATTTAAGCCCATTAGAGAAAAATCAATAGATCTGTTTGTTAAGTGAAGAATCAATGTGCCTATTCATTGGCAGACGTATACAATTCCCCCCTTTTTATTAAAAACGTGGGAACCCGAATCCCCCCAATCGACGATAAGCGAGTTGTCTCTCGCAGGTTGTACTTAATAATCGTTATTATAATATTTTTTTCTTCCCTTAGTCAACGCAGTGGAAATTTGACGGGCCGGGGTGAGGTAGAGTAAATCCTTATTGTCTCACGGTGCTACCCACGCCGATTGTCGCCGTAAGTTAACCAAGATATGCATAATCCATTGGACGCGCCTTCTATGGCGCATAATTCTGAGGTTAGAATAATACATCTTAACATGAGATGTCATAGGACAGTCAATACTATTTATTACGCCTCCCATGAGATTCGACACAACTTTTATTTAAATCGTTTACTTTCTCCAATCAAGGCAGTTTTTTCGTCTTAAACGGTAGTGATAGGGGGTTAATTTCAACTTTTGACCCGTGACTAAATTATGAACCGTTCAGGTCGATGCACAAGAAATCGAGGGTAAACAGAGGTTCTAAATGCTTTGTCTACTCTTTAAACTATGTAAAAACATAGGTCAAATGTGAACATTCACACGAGCCTCGACGTAATACAGGAGCGATATTACGTTAGTAAACATTCAGTAGGTAATTTCAAGAAACAAAAATTCTGAGTTTAATTTATTTATTAATGAGTAAACTCCGGTTCTAATTGCACGGTTTTTTCCCATCAAAGATAGTCTTGGATATTTTGCTCCAAATATAGTTACATCACCCATAATAGTTTTTAAAATGAACTTTCGAAAACAGCAATCCGCTCAGATAAACTGTTTTTGTGATGTTTTTATTTTAACTATTCCTTGGTTGATCATCAGAGCGTAACTGACTTGAGGAACTTAGATTAGTGAGTTCTCTTTCTGAAAGGCCTGCGATCAGCGAGCTAATTTCGCAGCGAGGAGCAGGGTGTTTCTTGGCTCAAATTCAAAGACAAACGCTTATTATTTTAAATGGGCGTTTCTCGGCCAAAAAAACGTTTCGAAAAAACCGAGCAAAATCGAAAAAAAACGTCTTTAAAAAGGAGACTTTTATGCGAGGGTAACGCAAGAAAGCTTTTAAGTTGTTTGTCGGTGCGAATCTAAGGAAAACTCCTAAATATCGGGTAAAAATGGTATTTTCTCCAAAGAGGCCGGGAAAGCTAAATGCTAACAAAAAGCGAGTTTTCTGGTAAATCTTCTTAAATCTAGAAAAAGTGTGTTTTTCGCGGAAATCGGTTAGTACTGTAAAAAAGTACTGGTTTGAAGAGCTTCCAACGAAAACTTCCTTAAAGAGAAGTATCTATATAGAGGGGGGAAGTAACGGGTATGGGGGAAGTATAACGAAGTGGGAAGTATATGGGAGGAAGTATAACGGAGGGGAAGTATAACGGAGGGGAGGGAAGTAACGGAGGATGGAGTGGGAAGTATATGGGAGGGGAAGTACAACGGAGGGGGAATTATAACGAGGGGAAGTATAACGGGAGGGGGAAGTATAAGAGGAAGTATAACGAGGGAAGTATAAGGAACGATATACGGAAGGGGATGTATAAGGGAGGAAATATAAAGGAGAATTTTCCAAGTTGTTTTTTCGAAAAATTTTCCGGGTTTTCCTTTTTTTTCGAAAAATTTTTAAGTTTTTTTTTTCAAAATTTTTTTGTAAATTAAATTTTCAAAGTTTTATTTGTTAAAAAAAATTTTTTTTTAATTTTGATTTTTTTTTTTTTTAAGTTTTTTTTTTCGAAAATGTTTTTTTTTTTTTTTTTAATTTTTTAAGTTCTTTTTAAGGTAGGGACTCAGCACAGATTCGTTTAAGACTCTGCATGGTTTAGAAGATTCTTTTCCAAAATCTGTCAGTCAATGGTATTCTTCTCAAAGAAAGCACTCTTTCAAGCATTGACTTTTGATTGCTCTCTCGAGGCCTGAATTGTTAATTTATTGCTGATACATGGTTAGACAACCAAAGGAACTGCGGTTATATACAAGGCACACTTCGAAACAATTAGGAGACTCGTGCCCGTAATATATTTGTTGAGCAAACTAGCGTGTTCTCTACAACATTTTACCAGTTGGACTTTTATGTTTAAAACGATGTACTAATAACAGATAATTTATGAACGTGAAATAAAATATTCGGGTTACTACCCTTTGAGGCCGAAAATGGTACTTAGGCAGATGTAAGGTTCGACGACCCAAGGCGAGGGTGGTAAACAACCTTTCTCCATAAAATGACTAAGAATAAATAAGGGTTATTATGATCTAGATATCGATGGAGATGGAAAAAAAAGTAAAAAGCTTTAAAAACGATTTCAATAATGGTGAAACAGGTAGGAATAATTATTTTCGAAAAATTGCCCCGATAAAAAGTCGAACGGTTCGATTTTTCTGTTATTTTCAAAGTAGTCATTAAAAACGTAAAGAAAGAGAGAAAAAAAGTAGGAAATTTGCAATGCTAAAAGTCATTTCCTGATATCGCCCTTGATCCGAAAGGGTGCTCGGGCAACAGCAATAAGAAAAAATAATTAAAATTAAAAATAACAAAAAATATTACTAATTGTAATAAATATTACATAATTAAATTCTAAATTTAATGCATTAAATCTGCCAAAATAGTTAATTATAATCAAAATAAAAAAATAATTTATATAATTGGTCCTTTCGTACTAAATTATATTAAAAAATTAAAGATAGAAACCAACCTGGCTTACGCCGGTTTGAACTCAGATCATGTAAAAAATTAATAGTCGAACAGACTAATAAAATTAGCTTCTACACCAAAATATTATTTTAATCCAACATCGAGGTCGCAAACTTTGTTATTAATAAGAACTCTCCAACAAAATTACGCTGTTATCCCTAAGGTAACTTAATCTTATAATCAAAAAATATGGATCAAAAATTCACAAATAAATGAAAAATTAAAAATTAAAGTTATAAAAATTTAACTGTCACCCCAACAAAAATGAATAAATTATTTATATTTAAAAATCTAAAAAAAATTAAAAATAACATTAAAGTTCTATAGGGTCTTATCGTCTAATAAAAAAATTAAAGCTTTTTGACTTTAAAATAAAATTTTAAATAAAAAATAAAAAAAGAATATTTTTTATAAAACCATTCATACCAGTTATCAATTAAATAACAAATGATTATGCTACCTTTGCACAGTTAGTATACTGCGGCCATTAAATAAATCATTGGGCAGGCCTGACTTTAAATTATAAACACAAAAAGACATGTTTTTGTTAAACAGGTAAAAATAATATTTGCCGAGTTATTATATTTTTATTTTAAATTATACTAATTTAATCATTATTAAAATTAAAAATTATTAAATAAAAAATTTTAATAAAAATCTAAATAAACAAACAAAAAAAAAAATAAAATAAAATTTTATATAAATAAATAAATGATGGAAAATACTAATCCTACAAAAATTAAAAGATTAAAAATTATAGAAATTAACCATAGCTTATCCTTCAGTTAATTTAATTAAAATAAATATTAGTAATAAAATTTACTAAATAAAATTTTAATTATTAATTAAATTAAATTATTAAAAAACCAGATATAAGAAAAAATGAATAGCATATAACAACTATAATTATATATATTTTTTTGACATAAAATAAAAAATATAATTATAAATCTTTTCATTTCGGGAAAATAATTTATAAATAAAGAAAAATTAATTAACCCTGATACAAAAGGTACCTAATAAAATAGTTCTTATAAATATTTATTATATTCCTTCACAGTACTAAAAAATTTAGAACCTTTTTCTATAAAATATACTAAAATAAAATTATTTTTATTAAAAATCATTAAATAAAAAATTTTAATAAAAATCTAAATAATCAAATTATATTGAATTGCACAATAAAATTATTAATGTAAATAATAAATAGCTCTATAGCTGTAATTTGAAACTTTCTAGATTAACTTTCCAGTAAATCTACTTTGTTACGACTTATCCCAAATATGGGAGCGACGGGCGATATGTACATAATTTAGAACACAAATCAAACAAATTAAATAATTTATATTACTTCCAAATCCAATTTTAATACATATTACATATATATATCCAATTTAATAAAAATGTAATCCATCTCAACTTTAATATAACTGCACCTTGACCTGACATTAAATTCATAAAAATTATAGAAAATATCCTAATAGAACATTCAATAACAGAGGTATACAAATTTATAACTAAAGTAATATTAAACGTGGATTATCGATTAATGAACAGATTCCTCTGGAAAGATTAAATTACCGCCAAATTCTTTTAATTAAAGAACATAACTATTAATATTAAAATTTAAAAATTTACAGTCAAAATAATAGGGTATCTAATCCTAGTTTTTAAAAAGACTTTCAAATATTATAATTAACCAAAGTTATAATTATATAAATTTAAATTTCACCCTAAATTTATTAAAATTAACTCAAAAATAAAAATAATTTTATTAAATAAATCTTAATTAAATTAATTGTGTAACCGCAACTGCTGGCACAAAATTTGTCAATTTTAAATACATTTTCTATATTAAATGTTAACTTATTAATAATACTAAAAACTGAAAATTAAAAATAAATTAACCCCATTAAGAAATTAAAAAATTCACTCAAAAAAATACATGTTAATAAAAAGTAAATCAAGATTGAAAGCCAGAATCAAACTTTAGTCAAGTAAATTAAAAATAAAGGAACATAAAAAAATACCTCCCCCCCGGCATAATTATTTAGATATTACTAAAACTTATATCACATTAAATCATCATATTTAATTAAATACTTATATTTGTAAGATGTTAATATTGAATCTTTGTAAACTAAGGAATCATACTTAATTCTTAATTTTATTTGCACTAAATACTTATATATGTATAGACTTAACAATTAATCCTTGTAACATATTATATCATAAAGTTACCTGTGATAAAATATTCTACAACCCATATTTTATCACAACATTAAGATGGATAAATATGTGTAAGATGTTAATATTGAATCTTTGTAAACTAAGGAATCATACTTAATTCTTAATTTTATTTGCACTAAATACTTATATATGTATAGATTTAACAATTAATCCTTGTAACATACTTATATCGTAACGATTTCATATTTCAAATATTTAAAGATATGTTCAATTAATCCTTGTAACATATTATATCATAAAGTTACCTGTGATAAAATATTCTACAACCCATATTTTATCACAACATTAAGATGGATAAATATGTGTAAGATGTTAATATTGAATCTTTGTAAACTAAGGAATTATACTTAATTCTTAATTTTATTTGCATATTACCAATTATTGGGTATTACTATATACCTATATCTACCGGAGGAGCATTGGGGGGGGGGGGGTGTACACACACAGATACAGACACACATACAGACACACACATACAGACACACACATAGACACACACATACAGACACACACATACACATACACACACACATACACATACACATACACAACACATACACATACACATACACACACATACACATACACACACATACACATACACATATACATACACATACACATACGCACGCACACATACACACACATACATACGTATACACAACACATACACACACATACATATATATATACATACATACATACATACATAAATGTACACATGTTAAAAGTAATAAGCAAATAAATAAACGTAACAAAATTAAATTAAAATTTAAAAAATTAATATTGCCCTCAATCAATAAATTAACTTCTTAAATTCAAATTTTTTTTAGAAAATAATTAATAATGGAACGTTAACATATTTTATTAAAATGATTTGATTCAATCCCTCAATTGGATTAAACAACCTGCCAAATTAAATTTATATTTTTAGGGAGGAAATATTCGAAATTGTTCCTTCCCCTTAAATTAATTAAAACAAAGTTTGATTCAATCCCTCAATTGGATTAAACAACCTGCCAAATTAAATTTATATTTTTAGGGAGGAAATATTCGAAATTGTTCCTTCCCCTTAAATTAATTAAAACAAAGTTTGATTCAATCCCTCAATTGGATTAAACAACCTGCCAAATTAAATTTATTTTTAGGGAGGAAATATTCGAAATTGTTCCTTCCCCTTAAATTAATTAAAACAAAGTTTGATTCAATCCCTCAATTGGATTAAACAACCTGCCAAATTAAATTTATATTTTTAGGGAGGAAATATTCGAAATTGTTCCTTCCCCTTAAATTAATTAAAACAAAGTTTGATTCAATCCCTCAATTGGATTAAACAACCTGCCAAATTAAATTTATATTTTTAGGGAGGAAATATTCGAAATTGTTCCTTCCCCTTAAATTAATTAAAACAAAGTTTGATTCAATCCCTCAATTGGATTAAACAACCTGCCAAATTAAATTTATATTTTTAGGGAGGAAATATTCGAAATTGTTCCTTCCCCTTAAATTAATTAAAACAAAGTTTGATTCAATCCCTCAATTGGATTAAACAACCTGCCAAATTAAATTTATATTTTTAGGGAGGAAATATTCGAAATTGTTCCTTCCCCTTAAATTAATTAAAACAAAGTTTGATTCAATCCCTCAATTGGATTAAACAACCTGCCAAATTAAATTTATATTTTTAGGGAGGAAATATTCGAAATTGTTCCTTCCCCTTAAATTAATTAAAACAAAGTTTGATTCAATCCAATAATAAGATGCCTGAAGTTTAAAGGATTATTTTGATAGAATAAAAAATGTAGAACAACCTACTCTTATTATAAAATTTAGAATAAACTAAAACTATTGAATTCAAAAATCAATGTGCATTTACACTATATTATAAAAAGATAAGCTAAATTAAGCTATTAGGTTCATACCCTGAGTATAGAAGTAAATAACCTTCTTCTTTTTAATTAAAATAAATAATTCAAAAATAATATTTCTATTTATAGCTATAATTGGGACAATCATTACAATAAGATCAAATTCTTGAATAAGAATATGAATAGGTCTAGAAGTAAATATAATAGCATTTATTCCATTAATCTACAAAAATAAAAACAATAAATCAGCAGAAAGATGTATAATTTATTTTTTAACACAAAGTATAAGATCTATAATTATATTATTTTCAATTAGTGCTAATTCAATAATAGAAAACAAAATTATAATATTATTAATTATTTCCTTATTAATTAAAATAGGAGCAGCTCCATTTCAAATATGATTTATTGAAATAATAAATAAAATATCTTGAATAAATTGCATAATATTAATAACATGACAAAAATTAGCACCAATATTTATATTATCAAATATTTCAAGTAAAATAATTTTAATAAGAAGTATATTATCAGCAATTATTGGAGCAATTGGGGGTATAAATCAAACCTCAACTCGAAAAATTATATCATTCTCATCAATTAATCATATAGGGTGAATAATAATATGTACAACTTTCAATAATAATTTATGAGTATTATATTTAACTGTATATTCAATAATAGTAATCCCAATTACTATTATATTTGAAAAATATTCAATTATACATTCAAGTCAAATAATAAACTCAATAAGAAGAATAACTGAAAAAATTAACATAACATGTATAATAATAAGATTAGGGGGAATACCACCTATATTAGGATTTTTACCTAAATGAATAGCAATTAATAGTATAATAAATAGAAATATATATATTATTATATTAATAATAATTATAATATCAATCATTACTCTATTTTATTATATTCGAATTACAATATCAACAATAATAATTTATGAAGAACAAAAAAAATGAATAATAAAAACTAATAAAAATAAAATATTCTCAAGAATAATAATTATAATTAATTTAATATTAACTTCAATAATTATATTTTTTTAAAAGCTTTAAGTTATTAAAACTATTAACCTTCAAAGTTAAAAATATTAAATTATTATTAAGCTTTAGATAGTACTACTTTAGAATTGCAGTCTAATATCATATAATATTGACTATAAAGCCTAATAAGGGGCTAACCGCCATATATAAATTTACAATTTACAACCTAATAATTCAGACACCTTATTTATGAATAAATGATTATTTTCAACAAATCACAGGAACATTGGAACTCTATATTTTATTTTTGGAATATGAGCAGGTATAGTAGGAACATCATTAAGATGAATTATTCGAATTGAATTAGGACAACCTGGATCATTTATTGGCGATGATCAAATTTATAATGTAGTAGTTACAGCACACGCATTTATTATAATTTTCTTTATAGTTATACCAATTATAATTGGAGGATTCGGAAATTGATTAGTACCATTAATAATTGGGGCACCAGATATAGCATTCCCACGAATAAATAATATAAGATTTTGATTATTACCTCCATCAATCACATTACTTATTATAAGATCAATAGTAGAAAGAGGAGCGGGAACTGGATGAACAGTATATCCTCCATTATCATCAAATATTGCACACAGAGGAGCATCAGTAGACCTAGCAATTTTCTCATTACATTTAGCAGGGGTATCCTCAATTTTAGGAGCCATCAATTTTATTTCAACAATTATTAATATACGACCTGAAGGTATAACAGCAGAACGAATTCCTCTGTTTGTATGATCAGTAGGGATTACTGCATTACTGCTACTATTATCACTTCCAGTATTAGCTGGAGCAATTACAATACTCCTAACAGATCGAAACTTTAATACATCATTCTTTGATCCTGTAGGAGGGGGAGATCCTATTTTATACCAACATTTATTCTGATTCTTTGGTCATCCAGAAGTATATATTTTAATTCTGCCAGGATTTGGACTAATTTCACACATTATTAGAAAAGAAAGAGGAAAAACAGAAACATTTGGATCTTTAGGAATAATTTATGCTATATTAGCAATTGGATTACTAGGATTTATTGTATGAGCACACCATATATTCACAGTAGGGATAGATGTAGATACCCGAGCATACTTTACATCAGCAACAATAATTATTGCAGTACCTACTGGTATTAAAATTTTCAGTTGACTAGCAACTATAAATGGGGTAAAAATAAAGTATACACCATCTATATTATGAGCATTAGGATTCGTATTTCTATTTACAATCGGAGGATTAACAGGAGTAATTTTAGCAAATTCATCTATTGATATCATTTTACATGATACATATTATGTAGTAGCACACTTCCATTATGTTCTATCAATAGGAGCAGTATTTGCAATCATAGGAAGATTTATTCAATGATACCCATTATTTACAGGACTTTCAATAAATCCAAAATGATTAAAAATCCAATTTACAACTATATTTATAGGAGTAAATATTACATTTTTCCCACAACACTTCCTTGGATTAGGAGGTATACCACGACGATACTCAGACTATCCTGATATATTCACTACGTGAAATATTGTATCATCTTTAGGAAGATCAATATCAGTTATAAGAATTATTATATTTATTATAATTATTTGAGAAAGAATCGTGTCAAAACGAAAAATTATATTTAAGCAAAATATAACATCTAATATCGAATGACTTCAAAAGTTACCACCAGAAGAACATTCATACAATGAATTACCTATTATTTCTAAGTTCTAATATGGCAGATTTAATGCATTGAACTTAAACTTCAAAGATAAAGAGTAATCTTTTTTTAGAAATCTCAACATGAGCAACATTAGGACTTCAAGACGCAAATTCACCAATTATAGAACAATTAATTTTTTTTCACGATCACACTTTAATAATTCTTTTAATAATTACAACATTAGTATCTTATATTATATTAACAATATTTATTAATAAGATTACAAATCGATTCTTAATAGAAGGTCAAACAATTGAACTAATCTGAACCATTCTTCCTGCAGTAATCCTGGTATTTATTGCCATGCCATCCCTTCGCATTCTTTATTTAATAGATGAGGTTCAAAAACCCATAATAACAATCAAGGCCATTGGACACCAATGATATTGAAGATATGAATACTCAGACTTCAAAAATATTGAATTTGAATCATATATAAAACCTACAATAGAAATTAGAGAAAGAGAATTTCGATTATTAGAAGTAGATAATCGACTAATTATACCTATAAACTCAAAAATTCGAATATTAGTAACAGCTACAGACGTGATTCACTCATGAACTATTCCAGCGTTAGGATTAAAAATTGACGCAACTCCTGGTCGCTTGAACCAAGGTTCAATCTCAATCAAGCGACCAGGATTAATATATGGACAATGCTCTGAAATCTGTGGAGCGAATCATAGATTTATGCCAATTGTAGTAGAAAGAGTTAATATAAATCAATTCATTAGTTGATTAAATTCTTATTCATTAAGTGGCTGAATTGTAAGTAATGGTCTCTTAAACCATATTATAGTATTTAACACATACTCTTAATGGAAAAGTTAATTTATAAAAAAAATATTAATTTGTCAAATTAAAAATGCTGACTATTAGCACTTTTCTATTCCTCAAATAGCACCTATGTGATGATTAACATTATACATTATATTTATTCTAAGTTTTTTCTTAATTATAATTTGTATATATTTTATTATAAATAAAACAATATTAAGTAAAAAAGTTTCTATTGACAAAACCCCAATTAATTGAAAATGATAACAAATTTGTTCTCAACTTTTGACCCTACAACTAGAATTTTCTTTTCCTTAAATTGAATTAGAACATTAATTTCTGTTATAATAATACCACTAATATTTTGATTAACTCCATCTCGATATAATATATTAATTTTTAATATTTATAATAAATTACATTTAGAATTTAAGATATTATTAGGAAATGATAAAAGGGGATTTACTCTAATATTTGTTTCAATATTTATATTTATTTTATTCAATAATTTATTTGGGTTAGTACCTTATATTTTTACAAGCTCTAGTCATTTAACATTCACTCTAACTATAGCATTACCTATATGAGTGTCATTAATAATTTTTGGGTGATTTAACAAGACAAAAGAAATATGTGCTCATTTAGTTCCAAGTGGAACACCAACCCCCTTAATTCCATTTATAGTATGTATTGAAATTATTAGAAATTTAATTCGACCAGGATCTTTGGCAGTACGTTTAACTGCAAATATAATTGCAGGGCATTTATTAATAAGATTATTAGGAAATAATTCAGTAACAGCGTCTTCAATCGTACTATCAATAATTTTATTAATTCAAATAGGTTTAATAATATTTGAAGCAGCTGTTTCAATTATTCAAGCTTATGTATTTTCAGTTTTAAGAACATTATATTCTAGAGAAGTAGCTTATGTCAAAAATAAATCACCCATTTCATTTAGTAGATTATAGTCCTTGACCTCTAACTGGATCAATTGGAGCTATAACTTTAACATCAGGAATAATTATATGATTCCATAAAAATGATATAAGATTGTATATGCTAGGGGTTTTAATTGTTTTACTAACAATATATCAATGATGACGTGATATCACACGAGAAGGTACATTTCAAGGAAAACACACAATTAAAGTTAGTAATGGATTAAAAATAGGAATAATTTTATTTATTGTATCAGAAGTATTATTTTTTGTGTCATTCTTCTGGGGATTTTTCCATAGAAGATTAGCACCAACAATTGAAATTGGTAATATATGACCTCCAAAAAGAATTATGACATTCAACCCAATACAAATTCCACTTTTAAACACAATAATTTTACTATGTTCAGGAATTAGAGTAACATGAGCCCATCACAGATTAATAGAAAGTAACCAACCTCAAGCTACACAAGGGCTATTTATCACAATTATACTAGGAGTATATTTTACAATTCTTCAAGGGTATGAATATATAGAATCTGCATTTACAATAAGTGATTCAGTTTATGGTTCTTGTTTCTTTATAGCAACAGGATTTCACGGAATACATGTAATAATTGGAACTATATTTTTAACAGTATGCTTAATTCGACATTCAATATATCATTTTTCCAAAAATCATCATTTTGGATTTGAGGCAGCAGCATGATATTGACATTTCGTAGATGTAGTGTGATTATTCCTCTATATTTCTATTTACTGATGAGGTAGATAACATTTATTCTTTTAATATAAAAAGTATATTTAACTTCCAATTAAAAAGTCTTAAATTAAGAAAGAATAATTTACAAAATTGCAACTACATTATTAATAATAGCAATAATATCGATAATAATTATAATATTATGTATAATTACCTACAAAAAGTCAATAATAGATCGAGAAAAAATGTCTCCGTATGAATGTGGATTTGACCCAAAAAGATCATCACGTAGACCCTTTTCAGTAACATTTTTTTTAATTGCTGTATTATTTTTAATTTTTGATATTGAAATCGCGATTATCCTGCCAATAATTGCAACTTCAAAAAGATTATTTATCTCAAAATGATTTTATACTGCTATTACATTTTTTTTTATTTTATTAATTGGGTTATATTACGAATGAAAAAATGGAGTTCTAGAATGAGCAAAATAGGGGTTATAGTTAACAATAACATTTAATTTGCAATTAAAAAGTACTTTATAGTTATCCTCATAAAAAGTAGTGAAGTAAAAAAAATTACATTTAGTTTCGACCTAAAAATTAGAGATATCTCCTTACTTTTAGCTGAAGCTAAAATAGAAGCATTTTATTGTTAATAAAAATATTGATTTAAAATCCAGCTAAAAGAGATTGAAGTATCTAAAAGAAGCTGCTAACTATCTTTTAAAGCGGTTAAATTCCGTTAATCTCTTGTTTATGTAGTTTATTAAAACATTTCATTTTCAATGAAAAAATAAGTAAATTATACTTCTTAAATACTAAAAGGATGAAATCCATAATAATATCTTCAATATTATGCTTTAAGTTTAAGCTATTTTAGTAAATTAAAATATAATTATATAAATTAAAAAAGTAATAAAAAATATTTTTAAATTATTTAAATGAGAAATATTTATCTTTGAACTCAAGTATCTAAATAAAGTAAAAAAATGTTTAGAAACTAAAAATTCACCTCACCCATAATCTATATTTTTTATAAATAATAATGAAGCATTTAAAGAAGGAGAATAAATTGCATAAGTTCTAAATTTAGGTATAAATCATATTAATCCAGAAAACCAAATAATAAAATTTATTTTTAAAATAAAGGATAAAGAATAATTTATTTTTGTTAAAAAATAACCTAATACTATAGATGTAAAAACTAAAGTTATAGGTAAAACCCTTGAATAAACATCAATAAAAATAATTTCTGGAAAAGGAATTAAGATTCATCTTAAAATTGAACCAAAACAAATAGCCATTATTGTTAATAGAAATATAGGATAAGTTATAAATTTATCTTCCGAATAAGATTGAAAAGGATAACAACCGAATCCTGTAAAAACCACATAATATAATAATCGGAAAGTATATATAGTGGTTAGACAAATAGAAATATAAAAATAAAATATATAAAAAAATTATATTTGTAAAAAGAGACAGATTCTAAAATTATATCCTTAGAATAAAATCCTGATAAAAAAGGTAAACCACATAAAGATATATTTGAAATAAAAAAACAAGAACAAGTCCAAGGAATATAATTAATAATTCCTCCTATATGACGAATGTCTTGAGAATTAGACATTATATGAATAATTAAACCAGCACACAAAAATAACAAAGCCTTAAAAAAAGCATGAGATAATAGATGAAAAAAAGAAAAAATAGGGAATCCTAAAAATAAAATTCTTATTATTAAACCCAACTGTCTTAAAGTAGAAAGGGCAATAATTTTTTTTAGATCAAATTCAAATATAGCTCTCAAACCAGAAAAAAATATAGTTATAAATCTAAGAAAAATTAATAAAAAACAATCAAACATTAAAAATAAATTTCTAAACCGGATTATTAAATAAACACCTGCCGTTACTAGAGTTGAAGAATGAACTAATGCAGAAACAGGAGTAGGAGCGGCCATGGCAGCAGGCAGTCAAGAAGAAAAAGGAATCTGTGCTCTTTTAGTAAAAGCAGCAATTACTAATAAAATTAAAATTATTAATATGTAATTATTTAAATAATTAAGATAAAAAATATAATGTCAACCTCCAAAGTTAAATATTCAAGCGATTGAAATTAAAATTGCAACATCACCAATACGATTAGTTAAAATAGTCAACATACCAGAATTATAAGAATTATAATTTTGAAAATAAATTACTAAAGCATAAGAAACTAAACCTAACCCATCTCAACCTAAAAGAATTCTAACCAAGTCAGGACTAATAATTATAAACATTATAGAAAGAATAAACATTAAAACTAAAAATAAAAAACGAATTTTATTAAAATCAGAAAATATATAAGAATGTCTGTAAAACACTACTATAGAAGAAATTATTAATACACATCTTATGAAAATTAAAGATATTCAATCTAACAAAATAGATATAGAAAAAATACAAGAATTAATAGAAATTAATTCTCAATCAATAAATAAACAATAACTTAAATTTAAAAATGATAAACCTAAAATTATTATAAAAATACCAATAAATAAAAGTATAAAACCTCTAATTAAATATATAATCTAAAGTATAAATACATCTTTAATACCACAAATTAAAATTTTTAATAAACTATTTAGATATATAATATAGAAAAAAATATCAACCTTTAAAATTAAAATATTTAAAGGTAATAAATGCATAAACAACAGTAAATACTCACGAATATAAATAGAAAATAAAAAATTAAAACCAGAATATAAAGAACCATGATTAATAATAGAGTATAAATAAATTCTATAACAACATCTTAAAAAAGAAGCAAACATTAAAAATAAAAAACTAAGTGTTCTAAAACTTATAATTCTATTAATTAAAACAATTTCACCTAATAAATTTAAAGAAGGAGGTCTAGACATATTATTAATTATCGTAATAAATCATATTAAAGAAAGAGAAGGTATAACATTAATTAAACCCTTATTAATTATTAATCTACGACTATGAGTTCGCTCATAACAAATATTAGCCAAACAAAACATTCTAGATGAACAAAGACCATGACCAATTATTAATATTACAGAACCTAAAATCCCCCAAATATTAAAAGATAAAAGTCCACAAATAACCATACCTATATGAGCCACTGAAGAATATGCAATTAAACACTTTATATCAACTTGAACTAGACAAATAAAACCTACTATGAATATACCAAATAATCTAAGACCAATAAAAAAATAAGAATATTTATAAAAAAAAGAATATATAAATAATATAACACGGATTAAACCATACCCTCCTAACTTTAAAAGAACTCCAGCCAAAATTATTGAACCAGAAATTGGAGCCTCGACATGAGCCTTAGGTAATCAAAAATGAAAAAATAATATAGGTAATTTAATTAAAAACGCTAAAACCAGTCTTAAACAAAGATAAAAATTATCAAAAGATGATAAAATAAAATAAAATAATCTACAATTATATTTGTAAAGAAAAAAAACAGAAATTAAAAGAGGTAAAGACCCAAATATTGTATAAAATAAAAAATAAAAGCCAGCTGTTAAACGCTCTGGCTGATAACCTCAGCCATAAATCAAAAACAAGGTAGGAATTAATCTAGCCTCAAAAAAAATATAAAATAAAAATAAATTAGTAGACATAAATCTTAAGCAAAGAAAAAATAATAATAATAAACATACAACTAAAAATTCACTAACATTATTTTTCTCAAAGTATACCTTGTATCTCGCAATAATTATTAAAAAAATAATTCAAAATCTAAGAAAAATTAATAAAAGAGATAATATATCACCCCCAAATCTGTATCTTATTAATCTAAAATAATTTATTAAATTATAACTAGAAATCATATAAAATAGAAAAACAATTATTAATGAACAAACCTCTCACCATATTGAAAAAAAACATATAGGGATCAAAAACAATAAATATATAATTAACTCTATCATTTAAGAAAATTTAAAACCGATAAATTATCATTACCATGACACCGAATTAAAGAAACTAAAATTGATAAACCTAAAGAACCTTCACAAACAGTAAAAGTTAAAAAGATTATAATAAAATATATGCATGAAAAATAAAAAATTATATAATAAAAAAGTCTAATAAACATAACTAATACTAAATATTCTAAAACCAAAAGAGACAATAATAAATGTTTACGAACAGAACAAAATCTGATTAAACCTAAAATAAATATAACAAAAATATAACTTAAAATAAGTTTTAATAGTTTAAAATAAAATAATGATCTTGTAAATCATAGATAGAAATAATTCTTTAAAACTTCAATAGTAAGTGATAAACTTATCTTTAATCTCCAAAATTAAAATTTTAATTAAACTAACTATTGATATTATAAAAATTATAATAATCACCTCAATCATATTTATATGTATAAAACACCCCTTAAGAATAGGTATAATATTAATTATTCAAACTATAATAGTCGCAATAATTACAGGAAGAATAATTGATTCATTTTGATACTCATACATCTTAGTAATTACTATAATTAGAGGGATATTAGTACTATTTATTTATATATCAAGAGTTGCAAGAAACGAAAAATTCTTTACCTCAACAAAAATATCTATTGCAGTAATAATAATACTAGTGGCATCAATAATCACCCAAGAAAACAATATTAAAAGAAACATAATTGAAAACACAAATATAATTAAATATTTAGAATTTGAACAAATTCTAAATATAAGAAAAAAATATCATCACAAATTATATTAATCACAATTATAATAGTAATATATTTATTATTTACAATAATTGTAGTATCTTACAACACAAATATTTTTGAAGGACCAATACGAAAGAAAAGCTAATGAATATACCCCTACGAAAAACCCATCCTTTAATTAAAATTATAAATAATTCATTAATCGACTTACCTTCACCGTCCAGAATTTCTCTATGATGAAATTTTGGCTCACTATTAGGAATATGCCTTATAATTCAGTTAATAACAGGAATTTTTTTAGCAATACATTATACAGCTAATATTGAATTAGCATTTAATAGAGTAGTACATATCTGTCGGGATGTAAATTACGGATGATTACTTCGAAATATACATGCAAATGGAGCCTCATTATTTTTTATTTGTTTATATTTACACGTAGGACGAGGAATTTATTATGGATCATATCATTTAATTATAACATGAACTGTAGGAATTGTTATATTGGCAATTATAGGAACAGCATTTTTAGGATACGTTCTACCATGAGGTCAAATATCATTATGAGGGGCAACAGTAATTACAAATCTTATATCAGCTATTCCTTATGTAGGAAACGACTTAGTTAAATGATTATGAGGAGGATTTTCAATTGATAATGCAACCTTAACTCGGTTTTTTACTCTACATTTTATACTACCATTTATTATCTCAGCAATAGTAATAATTCATTTACTATTTCTACATCAAACAGGATCTAATAATCCACTAGGAATTAATAGAAACAATGATAAAATTCCATTCCACCCATATTTTTCAATTAAAGATTTAATGGGAATATTAGTAGTATTATTAGGATTCATTACAATGAATCTGTGAGAACCTCGAATATTAGGAGACCCAGAAAATTTTATTCCAGCAAACCCATTAGTTACCCCAGTACATATTCAACCAGAATGATACTTCCTATTTGCTTATGCAATTCTACGATCAATTCCTAACAAATTAGGAGGAGTTCTCGCAATAGTGTTAGCTATTGTAATTATTGCAATTTTACCATTAACAAACAAAGCAAAATTTCAAAGTAATATATTTTATCCAATTAATAAAATTTTATTTTGAAACTTTGTAATAAATCTATTATTATTAACTTGAATTGGAGCACGACCAGCAGAAGAACCATTTATTTTGACAGGACAAATATTAACAGTTACATACTTCAGATATTTATTATTAACCCATTAATTATAAAAATATGAGATAAAATTATTAAATAAATAAAAAGTTAAGTAGCTTAAATAAAGCATATATTTTGAAAATATAAGATTAAAGATTTAAATCTTTATTAACTTCACTAAAAAAAAATGATTATAATATTATTATACCCATAAAGTAAATAAATAAATTTAAAGTAAAAGGAAGAAAAACCTTTCAACATAAATACATTAACTTATCATAACGAAATCGAGGAAGAGTTCCGCGAACTCAAATAAAACCAAAAATTAAAAAAACTACTATTAAATAAAAAACAATGAATATAAATTACAACCTATAAAAAAAAATACTCTAATTATTCTTATAAAAATGATATTATATATTCAGATAAAAAAAAAAAACCCCCACTTCTATATTCAACACCACATTAAATTCAGATTCAAACCCCCCACTTCTATATTCAACATTAAATCCTGAAACTAATTCAGATTCACCCTCAGCAAAATCAAAAGGAGAACGATTTGTTTCGGCTAAACAAGAAGCATACCAACAAAAAAATAAAGGTAAGCAAAAAAAAATAAATCAAATATATTTTTGATAAATCATAAAACTAATAATTTTATAATTAAAAACAAATAAAAGTAAACAAATTAATATTAAAGACATTCTTACTTCATAAGAAATAGTTTGAGCAGCAGAACGAATAGCCCCTAATAAAGCATAATTTGAATTAGAAGACCAACCACTAAGTAAAACCCATAAACACCAAATCCC
>JACGAQ010003744.1:0-24681 GCA_014119065.1 Orius insidiosus
GTCTTGTCTACTTCTAGTCAAAATTAATTCTTGTCTTACATTCAATACTATCTTTTGATAGTCTTCAAACACCCCGAGTAACATCGCGAGAGGTAAGATGACGTTGAAATCTCCGTTGGTTGAAATCAAATCTCTGAGGTTATCTTTTTCCGGGTAGCTCCAGCCAGTGCTCACTCCACCGAATCGACCTCTCGGCGAGAGAATGGCCTTTAAGGTGGACGTGATTCCGGGGTTCCTCACTCGGTCCACTTCAACTCCACTCAGCTCGTAACGTACCTCATCGAATAGAAATGCGAACGCGTTGTTGGTCAACATTGAGGTAGCTGCAAGTGGGGGAGTTCCGTCATCTTTAACGAATTTCCCTTCGATGTATAGTAAACTCTGACTGGGCAAAGTGTAGAGGTCTTGATGCTGCAAGCTAATACGTATCTCGTCTCCTTGTTGTAATTTTGAAGAGCCGTAAGGGTGGTGGGAATGAAGTTCTATGCATTCGATCGAATCTCTGAGATGAGGAGTCTTTTCGAGATTCAGTGTGTTTTCTTCCATGTTGTAGATAGAACGTAATAACCAAGCGATTGAAGATATCGAATGTTCCTCGCTGTTAAAGATGCTACCTCTTCGACGGTCTTCAACGGAATGATGTTTCTATCCGCGGTGACGTCCTTATATACATCTCTAAAGTCTAACCCCATTTCTATGAAGTCGGGATTAGATCAAGTAAAAACAGCATACACAGTTGACCGCAATTGTTTGTCCCCTCTTTTGATATCTTTTCTCGTTGATTGATAATTTAAATTTTTTCATATAACGTACAAATTCCGGCGGGGGGTGCGAACCAGTGCTGTCGAAATAGTATACTGATGAGCCGAGTTTCTTATAGCAGACCCAATGTGTTCCTTTTCCGGTGTTCGGATCCAAATTAAATATAGCGCGTTCGTTTTTCAAAGGTTTACGCGGGAATTCGTTTAGCATGAACACTCGTCTGAATGCTTGAACTTTGAACACTTTCGCCAACAGTTGTAAATCAAAATTGGTTAGTCTCTTTTGGGGTATAATTCGTTGAAAACGTTTAGCTTCTTCGTTCAACTTTATCGTGTTACCTCCTCCTATTCTTTTCGGGGTGGGGATGATTCGATACTCTCTCTTCTTCTTCGTCGTCTTCTTCTTCTTCTTCTTCTTCCTCGTTTTCGTTAACGTGTTGTTCGTACGAGAACTCATAGCGGAATGAAAAATCTACTACTATGACACCCTCTTATATACCTACGTTACTGGATTTTTCCCAACTGTTGTGAGAGCTGTCGAAACCTAGCCACTTTACTAGAACTCTGTCACCTCTTTGTTTGATTATCTTCTCAACGAGGTAGGAATTGGGATATTTAGCGAGTTGTAGTTCTTCCTTATAAAAGCAACCTGCTATAGTCTCACCTTTGTCGTCTACTAAGTGATAGGTCACTGGTTTTGTCTTTCTAACGGTGGATATAGTAAAGAGTTCTGTTGACCATGATGGCTGATATCCTTTGGTGAACTGAGCTTTGTATTTTGATATTCTGACTCGGTCACCGATTTTATAATATTTTATAACCTTCGCTTTTGTTTCAATTTGTTTTCTCAAGTAAACGTCTCGAAGTACCTGTGATTCGATGTTCTTTCCTTTTACGTCTGCAGGCTTCATGTTTATAGTAGAGTGTTTTTTGTTATTGTAACCTCTAAGAAGAGATTCCAAAATGGATACCCACTTATAATTTCCTTGCAAGCTAAACCTTTTCCACATCGTGGATTTTAATGTGCGGTTGAATCTTTCCACTATCGAAGCTTTCATGTTACTATAAGTTGAATAGTGGTTTATATCGTAGGCTTTCATCAGGTTTTTAAATTTGGTATTGTAGAACTCTTTTCCGTTATCGGTTTGAAGGTTGCGAGGTTTCCTTTTCATCAAGACCTTCTCGAACGCCGTTCGCACATCGGATGCAGATTTACTTTTAAGGGGGACTGCCCAAGCGTATTTTGAAAAACAATCGATTACCGTGAGAATGTATTTATTTCCAGAATTGACTCTTGAATAGGGAATCACTTCAACCAAATCCGCTTGCCATAAGTCATCGATCCCTTTAAGTATAACGGGTCGTCGTTCGAAATTTCTTCTCGCTGGTTTGTGTAGCTCTCGTACGATCTGCTCTTTATGAGATGCCATAGTGAACTGAGAGGATTTTTTTTTATGCGATTATACCCCCAGCTCGGAGGTGTTCCTCTATCCGACGTATCTCTCTTCTCTTATTAGTAATGTCACTGTCCTTAGATGAGAATAAAAGTTCTCTCAGTCTATCGACTAAACTATTAGGGTCTTCCTCGATTTTTGTGGCATTGCTACCACCTTTTTTCTTTGCCGATGGAGGATATAATTTTGAGATTACTCTACGATACTTGATAGAATTTTGTAAAACGTGAACCGGGGCGGTTGGACTGTAATTCTTTTTATGAGCGCTAGAGTATTCTAAAATTTTCATGTATTGTTTATTGTCCCAAAGGCTAACAAGATCATTATCGGGATTTTTCATGAACATCAATTCAAAAAGACCAGCCGTGCCGTAGATTTCATCATCTTCGATAAATATAACATCTCCAATAATATCTATAATCGAATTACCAATGACGAATTTTTTATTAACGGGATCGTAAGCTACACCGTAGACCATGTCGAGGTCCTTAATATTATTTTCTAATAGCATTTTGACATATTGTGAAGCTAACGGACCGGCTTGCTTCAGACACTCTTCCTCTTCTCCAAGACTTGTGGTCTGTTCAGGTTCGTGCTGTTGTTGTTGTATTAGAGCGCATGCTCCTTCTTGATCCTCATCATCTCGGTTATCTCCAGTATCGTCAACAGCTATAACTGTACCCGAGTCCGAAGATGAATCACCTTCAATCGATGTTTGAGGAGCGGGCTCTCGCTCGAAGTCAATCAAAGGGGTCCCCTTAGAATCAGCATCAATCTCAAGAGGTGAATCCGTTTTGAAGAGTTCTTTAAGAATGGATTTCTTAGGATTGGTAGAGGTTTCGTTTTTCGGTGTATACAGCTGTGGAGGTAACGGTGTCTTCATAAGTTCAGTAGATGACGATGATGATTTTTTCAACCATCCTATCGATGCGGGCGATGAATGGTTCGTTTCTTGTTTGATTAGAGACGCTCCGAGTTTGTCTAACCGGCTGGTGATGGGCTTATATTTAATCTTAAAATATTCATCGACTTCCTCTCGATGCCGTTTTAATGATTTGCATTTTTTACGGATAGCTTCTCTAGTTTCAATTATTTTGCGAGTGATCGCCTCGGATGATGTTGATTGCTCCATGTCAACGAGCAGACTGAGTCGAACGAGCGAACTCAAGGTATTATATACGCTTCGAACCCTTTTCGATACCTACCGTTGATGATTTCTCTGTCTTTGTCTATGATAATAAAGGCATATTTGTCACTTTTCCAACACCAATGACACATATCTCTGAACGTCTTAAAATCCATATCGGAATTAACGTGATCATCATAGATCCGTCTTAGATTAAGCTCGTCTTGTCTAAAAAGCATGAGTAGATTCGCGTTTTCTCGAATTAAATGTTTCGGAATTCTCGTATAACTCTGACTCAAGTAGAATGTATCGATACCGTTGTGCCGTCCCATACAAAAAAACTCTCGAATGTTGTGTTGCTTATCACAGACGACGTCATCAAAAATGAAAACGGAATTTGTTAGTACTTCCTTCGGCGAAGGTACATTACGGTTATCATCAAATCGAAAGAAACCTATATCCTTTAAAGGTTCCAAAATTCGCTTCAACTCCCTATACTTGGGCTGATGCAAAGATTTAGTAAATAAATAAATATTTTCAAATTTTAAACCATTCGGATCGTAAATCAGGCTAAGCAGAAGGTTAGTTTTTCCACTATTCGATGGACCACAAATAAGACACCTTATTGAATCGGGCAATAAAGTACCATGTCTCGAAGCTTTAGCTTCATTTGAGCGGGATCCTCCATCCAAATTTACGATGCTGAGCGTTTCGTGTTGCTTCACCAGACGCATGTTTAAGAATGACGGCTTTCGTTTCATGAACCTCCTTATATAGGTTACCTACGCCCGCCTTCGGTATGATCTCAAAAAAAAAAGATGGAGACTGCTCGAAAAAAAATTTTAAATTATTTAGGTGCAAAATTATCTTTTCTGTTTGACTTTTTCGTCTTCTTGGAATGATACTCCACCTGCTCTCTACGTTTTCCTAATTATTCTGAGAATAATAATCCTCCGTTTTCGGTCTTATTAGATTTTGATTTTTTTTTAATTAACTACATCATATTCTGAGTATTTTGTCTGAATCGAATTTAAGATTATCCCCACTTCAACCCCTGCTGGAAAAATTTTTTATAAAAATATAAAGGCAAAATCGAGTCTATCTCATTTCGAGTCTAACATCTGAGGTGATCACATCGTCAATACCTAATCATGTTTTCTTGCAACAAGTGTGGATTATTATTTTCGAATAAAGCTTTTATGCTTAAGCATAAAGTTTCATGTGTCGGTCATTCTTCTCAAAGTATTATTATTTGTGAAAAGTGTCAAAAAGTTTTTTCGCGGGTGGATGCGTTACGTCGTCATAAACGAAGCAGTTGTCTGCCATCAACGTCTCGTCAACGTTCCTCACCATCAACGGAGACCCCATCTACGTCTCGTCAACGTTCCTCACCATCAACGGAGACGTCCGAAGACGAAATGGTTAAAATTCTTCAAAGAGTTTGTTCAAAGTGCGGGAAGGACTATCCATCGGATAAAAAACGATTTCTCCACGAGAAAAACTGTCAAGGTAAAAATATCGAACCGAATGTAGAAGCCCTTTTATCTTTACCCCCAAGAGAAATAATAATTGAGTACGAAACAGCATTTTCGGGGCGGCTTAAATCTTTTTGGCTTCGTTCTGATAAAAAAAACTGTAAATTTTTAGATACTTTCTTAAGCAACGTTTCAAACGCGGTGACGACAAAAATAAATGAACTTTTAAGAGAGTTTACGGCTATGAGGGTAAATTTTTGGGCGGACTGCGTCTATTCGAATGTAAACGAGGAGGATAAGAGATTTTCGCTTAAAACAAAAAACGAGGAGATCTTTTTTGAAACGGATTTGAATGCTTTTGTCACAAAATCTTTTGATAAGCTAAAAAGCGAAGCTGAAGACTTACAAACGAAAAATAGCGGATGGGTTTTTGTACGTGTCGAAGGTCTTCGTCTCCGAATAAACAAATATAACCCGTTAATGGCCTCATCGTATGTTGCACTCCCCCGCGTTATTAAACAAAGAAAAGCCTGTATAAACGTAAATAATAGTAATGATTCGGAGTGTTTCCGATACAGTGTTCTTTGTAAGCTCGTAACAAACGGACATCCGGAAAGGGTCAGCTCATACACATATCTTGAGCACTCATATGATTTTTCGATGCTCTCGTACCCAGTTCGCATAAAAGAAATTTCCAAATTCGAACGAGTAAACAATATTTCTATCAACGTCTTCGGACTAACTGAAAATAAAAAGATTTACCCCCTCAAAGTGGTTAAAAACGAAAAGGATGACCATCGAGATTTACTACTCATATCGACGGATGAAACAAATCATTACGTTTACATTATCGATTTTCCTAGATTGATCACTCGTCAGTTAAATGCTCACGAACATCGTATTGAAATCTGTAAAAGATGTTTTTGTCACTTTTACAATGGGAGTCGCCCGCTCTAGAAAAAATAGAGAAACATAAAGAACTATGCGATAAAAATGAAACTGCTAAAATCGAGCTCCCGTTGAAAAAACCGTACATTAAATTCGAAGAAGTTGAAAGAACTTTACGAGTTCCATTCGTCGCGTATGCTGATTTTGAGTCAATATTAAAACCCATGTCCGAAGAAGAAGAAGATGAAACTGTCAGGACAAGAAAAATTAATCAACACATACCAATGAGCTTTTGTGTTTACCTTAAAATTGCCGACGAGGTAAAAAGTGCTGTTCAAAACCTTTTGCCGAATGATCCATATTTATATCGAGGAATGGACGCACCCAAAAAGTTCATGGAATACTTAAAAATGATAGCCGAAAAAATTGATGAAATTTACAATAATAACATCCCCATGGAAACCGTTTCTTTACAAGATGTGTATCTAGCTCCGACTTGTCATTTATGTGAAAAGACATTTGAGATTGAGGAGATAAAAGTAAATGACCACTGTCATATTACGGGGAAATTTAGAGGGCTTGCCCATCAAGAATGCAATTTAAGAGCGACTAATCCCAAATTCTTCCCAGTGTTCATCCACAATTTGAGTGGCTATGACGGTCATTTTATAATCCCTGAATTAAGTTATGACCAGGAAGACGTAGAAATTATTCCGACGAGTGAGGAGAGGGTCATCTCTTTTTCAAAAGTGATTAGCAAAACTATGAAAATAAGATTTTTAGACTCGTTTAAATTTTTGTCATCAAGTCTTGCCACCCTTGCGAGTAATCTACCACATTTCAAAGAGATTCATAATTTTTTTCCAAGACTCAATAATGATGTGACCTTCTTATTACATCAGAAAGGAGTATTTCCCTACGAATATGTCGACAGTTGGGAGAAACTTGAAGAAAAATCGCTACCACCTAAAGAAAAATTTTTCAGCCGCCTTTCTAACGCCAACATTTCCGATTTGGAGTATCTACATGCTAAAAAAGTATGGAGCGCTTTTGAATGCGGTAATCTAGGGGAGTATAGCGATCTGTACTTAAAAACAGACGTCGCTCTTTTGACTGACGTCTTTGAAAATTTTCGTGAGATAACAATGAAGAGTCACAAACTAGATCCGGCCCATTTTTTTACAACGCCTGGGATGACGTGGAGCGCCATGCTACGGTTCACCGGTGTCACGCTCGATTTATTAACAGACTACGAAATGATTATGATGATTGAGAGTGGTGAGTATTAATACTTCTCGTATTTTGTTCATTTTTTTTATATATTTTTTTTTTTACAGGAGTTCGCGGCGGTATTTGCCAGGTCTCACATCGCTACGCTCAGGCGAACAATAAGTACATGGCAGATGATTTCGATTCGACGAAAGAAACATCATTCATAGTTTACGTAGACTGTAATAATCTGTATGGTTTGGCGATGACTCAACCGCTCCCCTACGGAGGATTTGAATGGGTTGAGGACCCGAATCGTTTTACCGAACGAGAGATATTATCCATCGATGATTTCGGAGCTGAAGGTAAAAAATAAATTAACCTTAATGCATAATTTTTTTTTATTCTTTCTCCTTTTAGGATACATTTTTGACGTGAACCTAAAATATCCCGAAGAGCTACACGACCGTCATAACGACCTACCATTTTTGGCGGAACGGATCACAACCCACAGCGGACAAGAAAAACTGGTGCTACACTTTGAAGAGAAAAAAACTATGTCGTTCACTATCGATCTTTAAAACAGGCCCTTCAAAAAGGCATTTCCCTTACTAAAGTCAATCGTATTATTAAATTCCAACAATCATCCTGGTTAGCCCCTTATATTGATTACAATACTGATTTAAGAAAAAAAGCTAACAATGAATTTGAACGGGATCAAACTAAATTATATAACAATGCTGTATACGGAAAAACAATGGAAAATATTAGGAAAAGAGTTCATATGAAGCTAGTTGTTGATCCTCAGAAGATTGAAAAATGTATTTCTCGTCCACACTTTGTTGATAGAACGATTTATAACGAAAATTTAGCTTTGATCAAATTCGCAAAGAAAAAATTAGTGTTCAACAAGCCCATTTATGTCGGAATGTCAATTTTAGATATATCTAAACTGCAAATGTATAACTTTCATTATGATGTAATTTTAGAAAACTATGAGGCTGAGAAGGTAAAGCTTTTATATGGATACTGACTCTTTTATTTACAAAATTGTAACGAATGACGTGTACGAAGACATGTTCATAATGAGGGACCATTTTGATTTTTCGAATTACCCCGTTTCCCACAAATGTCACTCCAATGTAAACAAAAAGATTTTGGGGAAGTTCAAAGATGAGATGGGAGGAAAAGTTGTAGAAGCTTTTGTAGGCTTAAGGGCAAAAATGTATGCGATCAAAATTTTTAAAAATCCTGTTGAGATCAAAAAATTGAAAGGTGTGAAAAGGAATGTTGTAGATCAAGAAATCACATTTGACGATTATTTCAATTGTTTAAAAAATTGTATTTCATACACTAATAAGATGTCATTCATAAGATCTTATGAACACAAAATTTATACTTTAAATATTGAGAAGAAGACGTTGTCAGGAAATGACGACAAAAGAATAATTTTGTCCGATGGAGTGTCGACGTTGGCGATTGGACATCAAAAAAGTAAGAAATGAAATGTTTTGTTTTTATTTTAAAAAAAAATTATTATTATAAAAATATAAGTTTTTTTAAAAAGTTTCAATAGTTTTATTTTATTTATTATTAATCAACGAACTTGTTTGTGCAAGTTTGTTAAAAATGTCGAAAGTTGTTTTGCTCATCACTTTTTAAATGTAAGTTTCCAACTTTGAAAAAGCGAATATTCAAAAAACGGCGGAGATATGTCTGTTTGAAAATTTAATTGAAGTGCTGCGGGCGAACCAAGGTTGCGATTTTCACAAAATTGGAACCAAAAACTTGAATTGTAATTTTAATAAACTTGGCTATCTTAAAAAAAAGAAAGTCCTGTCTTAGATTTCTAGAGTTGTTGTGTAGCCATCGGATTAGCAAAAAATTTTCACCAAATATTCCTTTTGTCATTAGCTAGCGCTGGTGTAAGTTAAAATCCGAAATTCGCAAAAATGTGGGAGATATGATGAAATGATGCGCTACGGCCGAACTACTGTTCCGATTTTGACGAAATGTGGACAGAAGGACTCCAGATGTAAACCCGAAAACAATATCAAAAAATGTTTTTTTTTTTTTGGTCATCAGTTTTAGAATGTTTAGAGTTGGTAACCTACCCAGCGACGGGACCGTCTCAACCCCGCCCTCAAACTCACAAGACGGTCCCTACCACCTGGGGTAGAAACGGCATTCCTTCTCCACCACCACCACCTGGGGTAGAAACGGCATTTTTTATCTACTGACGCCATTTTGTTCATAAATGCCGCTTTTAACTTTTAACTTCACATTCTTGACACGAACACAGACAGGTAACCACAAATCGGGCTTATGAAGTGATGGTCCATCGAATAGTTATGGATAATAATTTTTTTTTCACACCTTGAAAAATTAAACAAAAATAAGTTACTATTAAAAGTTACAGAGGGAGGAAGAATGAAAAAAAACGGATATTTCACGACCGGTTTCGGCGTAACACGCCTCATCAGGTGAACTATTTCCTTATTTTTCATTCTCCTACACTTTTTACTTGACTTTCATTAGACGGTATTATGGACACTGCGGGAAAGTGGACAACCTATCCGTTGTAAGGCACCCCCCCGGGCCCCACTACCTCCTAATTGTCACTACACCTCCTCTTTTATTCCTATTAAGGAATTCGAAGTATTTTTTACTATTGGGGTTTTGGTTCATGCGTAATCGCGCAAATAGGGAACGTTTTTTGGATGCTATTAAAAGTTACAGAGGGAGAAAGAATGAAAAAAAAAACGGATATTTCACGACCGGTTTCGGCGTAACACGCCTCATCAGGTGAACTATTTCCTTATTTTTCATTCTCCTACACTTTTACTTGACTTTCATTAAACGGTATTAATTAGCATCCATTAGACTTTTAATAGCATCCAAAAAACGTTCCCTATTTGCGCGATTACGCATGAACCAAAAATTTTTTTTCATTAAAATCAATGTTATCCTAAAAAAGGAGCTTAAGGGAAGTATACTTAAGGTGACTGGTGTGCCATGGGAACTGAGCAATGAAACAAGAGATTTTTACGGTACATAAACCCTCCTGCGTTCAAAAACAAGTTGAAACTACCTCCCTTTCGCGTATGGTTAAAAAGGATGAACAGGCCGGGTCTGCCGGTCATCTCAAGTAGGTTTACGGTAGCTTCAACAAGGCTGTAAAACTACGTGGCAAATTGAAATCGGAGCTTAAACGTAGGGTCTTAGCCTAGGAAGAGACTTCTCCCGCCCTACCGGCTTTCACGGACGCGAAACACCTGCCTTCAATTTATAAGTATGCTTCGTTTGTATGGAACTTATCCTCTTATTTTTATCGCGAGTTTCTTTCGCTAATGTCATTTTCCCAGCACCCTTCCTTTGCTTTACCGGTTCCAACTCCTGCGCCTTCATGGTCGTTAACAAAGCTTTATTTACGAGTAGAGAAAGACACCCTCTCTTTCGTCGAAGAGGCATCCGTTTGAAAGAATTTCCCTTCCCTGTTCCCATGAGCTTGGTCCGGAACCAGATAAGCCTCCTAGTGTTGCATGCCACAAGGAACACAATGTTATCATTGGCAGCTTAGCCATAAAAAGAGGTGGTGTCGTGTATAATCGGAGAGGTGAAAGATGCGGATGGTAGATTTGTGAACGAGCTGTTCCTCCTGTAGCTCAGATATGTAATCAAATATGCATTAAAAATAACCGTAATATGCACGTTAAGTACAAAAATTTAATAAATATGCAAAATGCATATTATATGTTGCATATAAGATTTATATGCACTAAAAACTTGCGAAATATGCCATACAAAATGCAATAAAAATTTGAAAATATGCAATCAAATATGCATTAAAAACACCGTAATATGCACGTTAAGTACAAAAATTTAATAAATATGCAAAATGCATATTATATGTTGCATATAAGATTGATTTGCACTAAAAACTTGCGAAATATGCCATACAAAATGCAATAAAAATTTGAAAATATGCAATCAAATATGCATTAAAAACAACCGAATATGCACGTTAAGTATAAAAAATTAATAAATATGCAAAATGCATATTATATGTTGCATATAAGATTTATATGCATTAAAAACTTTCGCAATATGCCATATAATATGCACTAAAATTTGAAAATATGCAATCAAATATGCATTAAAAATAACCGTAATATGCACGTTAAGTATAAAAATTAATAAATATGCAAAATGCATATTATAGTTGCATATAAGATTGATTTGCACTAAAAACTTGCGAAATATGCCATACAAAATGCAATAAAAATTGAAAATATGCAATCAAATATGCATTAAAAATAACCGTAATATGCACGTTAAGTACAAAAATTTAATAAATATGCAAAATGCATATTATATGTTGCATATAAGATTGATATGCACTAAAAACTTTCGAAATATGCCATACAAAATGCAATAAAAATTGGAAATATGCATTAAAAATAACCGTAATATGCACGTTAAGTACAAAATTTAATAAATATGCAAAATGCATATTATATGTTGCATATAAGATTTACATGCACTAAAAACTTTCGAAATATGCCATACAAAATGCAATAAAAAATTGGAAATATGCATTAAAAATAACCGTAATATGCACGTTAAGTACAATAATTTAATAAATATGCAAAATGCATATTATATGTTGCATATAAGATTTATATGCACTAAAAACTTTCGAAATATGCCATACAAAATGCAATAAAAATTTGAAAATATGCAATCAAATATGCATTAAAAACAACCGAAATATGCACGTTAAGTATAAAAATTTAATAAATATGCAAAATGCATGTTATATGTTGCATATAAGATTTATATGCATAAAAACTTCGAATATGCCATATAATATGCACTAAAAATTGAAAATATGCAATCAAATATGCATTAAAAATAACCGTAATATGCACGTTAAGTATAAAAATTTAATAAATATGCAAAATGCATATTATATGTTGCATATAAGATTGATATGCACTAACCGTCAGACACATGTCAGACAACCGCCGTGCAGTTATGCTAGCAGAAAAATTTAAAAGGACGAAAAACAGTTCATTTGATGAGACCATTAGGTCGAAACCGGCCGTGAAATAATCTGTTTATTGTTTCTATCTTCCACAGATGTATTTTTATACTTATGAATGTTGTTTATCCGGTCATCTTGTAGGTGGAGGCGAAGTGGGAAGATTACACTTGTGGATAACATCCCCTCCCAAGTATATTTTCAATGGAACGTCTTTGTTCAACGTTTTATCTCTTATGCGAGATTTATTGGCTTACTCCATCCACCAATTATTCGCTATTAAGCATCTAAATATTATAAATTATACCCTCGTCTGTTTGTTAATTGCGTAATTAGACAAACCAGAGGAGATAAGTCTATCGTTTAATAGATTTGTTCTATGTATTATTTATATCCCATTGTATAGAAAAGCTGAAGGGTCAACACGATGACCTCTTACAATGGAAGGAAAGACCGAAATTGCGAACGTAATCTTCGCCTTCTTTCAGCAACGCGGAAGGCAGACTTCTGCTCACATCATTCACAATTGGAAGTTTCTCATTCAGAAGTTATTGCTGTACTCAGAAGTCAAATTGTATTACCCTCCATGTTCGGTTTTTTATTAATATTTCATGAGGTTAAATAAATGTCATATCGTCCCACTTCCTTTTTTAAATTTTTTTATTGAAATTATACTTTCTTCATAAGCGGATTTTCCCTTTGGTCTTTCACCGGCGCGCGGAGCGGCGTGCCGACTGTCAATCAAAATAAAATAAAAAAAGTTAAAGGAATAGAAGTAATTTTTTTATTACGGACCCGGGAGTGGGGAAGTCATCCGGGGTTTAAAACAACTTTAGAATTAAGCCGAGGATTAAGTAATAAATTTTGTTTTTGTCGTCTGACAACTTGGTTTTTATGGTACTTTTACACGGATGTAGGATGAAAAGGCTCTTTTTTAAGACGACTCAAAATACCAACCATGACTTAAGAGAGTCGACTATTTTAAAATGGTTCGTAGTCGTAAAGGCAGTTCCTATAGACCACACAATTTGGGTCGGGGGAAAAAAAGTTTGAGATGAAACTATTACTCAAATGATTGAACGCCAATCGATTTTTTTTTCTCTCTTTAGAGACAAAAGCCTAAGATTTTATCTTCGTTCTGCACTTTGGGTTATGCGCGCAGGTCGGCGGCTTTCTTTTGTCTACTTCACCTCTGAACTTGAGCTCCCTTCCATAAACGTCCCAGGTGACAGTTTATTGACTATCAATTTTAATTTCGTTTCAATTTCCATTTGCGAGGCGGCGTGGGCTTGAAAGGGAGAGAAAAAGGAGGTAAAATATAGGGGATTAGGCCCTTCGCAGCCTGAATAGCTTCAACTAATTTCGTCCTAGATCCCTGCGAGTTCGGCTAAAGATCGAACCTTCAAAGAATTCGAAGGCGTTAAAACCTCGGCAAATATGGCCGATGAACGGTGATTGCGGTCTTTTCACAATGGCGTGTGTTTCTGTCGATAAATAAGGCGGAGAGAAGATAAAATATTTCCCTTTTAGTCTGGCGAGCGAGTGATGAAGGGGTGTCGGATATGGACCTGATTACAAGGCAGAGGAACGCTTTTGAAGGTGACGTCACTGACCGACTAAATATCAGCATTCAATCCGGTCTCTCCCGAGCCGCCTTTTTTTTCCACTCTTTTCTCGTCTGTGAAGCTGGTTATTCATCTTGAGATCGGTAGAGGTGAGAGATCCTATCGGGCAAGGGCCACTCCCCTCTTACACCGTTGATCAAATGAGCCGCTGTCGCTACCGTATATCTTTTACAAAACCGCCATCAAAATATTTTTAATTTAAAAAATAATGAATGATTTATAAAACATTCTTTTTACCGCTTTTCCTTCTATTATTGTAACCTGATTACTTAAAAATGATTAAATCATACTATGTTTTTCAACTTAACCTTTGGCCAACGATACTGGTTGGTCATCCTCCAGAACTTAAGACAGTTACCGGCCAAGCAGAAGTACGGATAAAGGACCTATTTTTTGCTTCAAAATGACGTTATTTTTCGAGATAATTTGATTCTCAATTATCCTTCCTATCTTTACCACCTCTCTATCCATCTTCTAAGTTTTACCAATGGTCTTAATCCCCTGGAGTCAATCGTGGACGTTCTTCCTACATAAACCCTTTTACCCGAGTTCATGAAATTTTTTTTAAACCCAGTTTTGCGATCTTCATCAGAAACACCGATTTTTGAATATTTATAACCGTAAGTAAAGAAAATTACCCGGTTTTTAGAAATTTTCCCCAGTTATTCGTCCAAGAAAACCCATTTTTGATTTTTGGCGGTTTTCTGGCTGACAAAACCCCATTTTACCTGATTTTGGTCGTTTCCCTTGATTCTTCATCCAAGAGAAGCCTTCATATTATTGGGCGTATGTCAAAATCCTGAATAACTTGTAGGTTGGTGAATGGGGTTCTTGTCTTGATGGTTCTTTCTTCTCCGAATTTTGATTCGTAATACATATTTTAACAGTTGACTACAAAAGGTTTTTGGTTTATAAATGCATTGAGCAATTTTTTTTTCACAATTCCTTTTCTTTCCATGCGCAGGTTACTCAGTAGTCGGTTGTGTTTCCATGTACAATGAAAAGTTGTTTCCCTTCAGTTCATTGTTTAAGGTCTCACGTAGCCATACGATGGAGAAGGGACCAATCATTCCGTTTACAATGGTCGGAAAGTGAAAAAGTTAAAGAGGGGAAAAAAAGAAAAGGGACCATGAAGTACGGGGGGGGGGGGCGCAAAGAAAACGACGTGCATTCCACAGTTTGATCGACAAAACTGTCACTGAAGATTTTAGTCCCATTACGAAATGTAGTCTTTCCGCTGAATCACCCCACGTTTTTCACTTAAAAAAAATTACCGTCCCCCTTGAAAGAATCACGAATGCCAGCTTATCTTTCATATTGAATTTTTCAACGATTATCTTTCTATAAAATAGAGAAAAAAAATGGACAAAAAAATCGGTGACAATCACTCCGTGAAATCGTCCTCATTTAACAGTTATTTCTAAACATCAGTCCACTAACCTCTCTGTCTTCATTTTGTAGGTTTCTCGATTGACGTATAAAGAGAAATTTTAATTTTCAGGTGAGACACCACGATTCATCCGTCTTTTAACGGTGGCCAATTTTTAACTTCCTTAAAGAAGTTTGTGATACCCTCCACGTCGGTTTTTAGGGGAAGGGTCTTCCAGACCCCGGAGGGTCAATTCGAATATGATCTTTACCGATCTCAACTTTGTCTGTGGTTCCGGCCGGCCGGCCGTAGCATTTTTTCCAGAACACTTCACGCCCACAATACTCATCCGATTTTCACCAAATTTTCACACAAATTTCTTTAGCCGGTGAAGAAGAATGCAACGAGGGCGATTTTTGAATTTGAAAAAATGGCGGAGATATGTCAGTTTGAAATTTTAAAAAATTCGCTGCGGCCGAACCGTTAATCAAATTTTCACCAATTACTCCTTTTATTTTTTAAGAAATTTTGGTGTAAAAAAATTGCCACTTTTTAATTATAATTTTTTTTAAGTAGGGAGACATTTCATACTTCTACCCATTACGAGAGGCACATCCCTAGGCCAAAGAGCCAATTATTTCTACCTTGACACTTATAAAAATTTTCGAAAAAAAGAACTTAAAAAATTTCAAAAAAAAACTTAGACAATTTTTTGAAAAAAAAACTTTGAAAATTTTTCGAAAAAAAATAAAAACTTCCCCTTCCTTATTCTTCCCCTCCTTTTATACTTTCCCTCCCTTATACTTCCCTCCTATACTTCCCCTCCGTTTTACGTCCCCTCCGTTATACTTCCCCCTCTATATACTTCCCCTTCCCATATCTTCCCCCTCTATATTGTACTTCTCTTTAAGGAAGTTTTCGTTGGATGCTCTTCAAACCAGTACTTTTATTTACACTGAAAATTGCCCAAAATGTTTGTCGGCAAATAATACTTGTTGCTTGGCCCTAATACCTGGACTAAATCTAAAAATTCTGTTTAAAAGAGGTTTCTTGACCAAAAACCTAGCAAAAAAGTTTAAGGGGGTTGTCTGTCCAAAACTGCAGAAAACTGATAAAAAAGGGCTTCATGGTCTGAAGAAGTAGGTAAATCATCAGGATACTTTCTTTCCAAATGAACCAATTTATTTTTGGCCAATTACATCCAGATATCCTTTAAAGTACTCAAACCGCACTCGAGGATGAAATCAATTTTAAACCACTTAAACTTTTTTTTATTCCCTTTGCGGTCAAGATTTAAAAATATTTTCTCACACTTGGTCACAACGCGAGTAAGCCGACCGCTAACTGCAAATTAACGTTTTCGTCAGAATCTGGAGGGTTAAGTCAAACAGTAGCTTTCACATACTTTCCAATCTGTCGATATCAATGATGTAATATTTTGAGAATTAGGCTTGGGAACCCGATCGTCGGGCTATCTCTCGAGGAAATAATCACATCCTTTATAATCCATGGAATATGGAGAGGAAAAAAAATCACAAACACGTTTAATTAGAACGTGGATGTAAGTGATTTGCAGGCATCGACCTTAAAATGAAATTATGTAAACATCCGAGTAACGGGAAGATTTATTAAAGGCTTTAATTGGCCTTCGAGTTCTTTTTTTTTTAACGATTAAGATTTATAGGAGAATCTGACAATTTGAGTACAAAATAAGATTGAAAGGCAGATTTTTCAGTCACCGCTACCTTCGACCTGGGGCTTTTTGTCCCGATGAAGGCGTGTGGGGAGCGGAAAGAGAAGTACCCATTAATTAACTCCTCTTTCTCTAAACTTTGATTTCATAATATTACCTTCTGTCTCATATTTCCTGCTCAAATTAATACAGATCTACGCCCTGGAATATGTAAATATTTAACCACCTTTCCCTTTACTAACGCATTATTAATCGTCATTTTATAACCATTTGAGAGTCTTGAGAGCTTCCTAATCATGGTGAACGGTTGATTTCTGGGGGAAGAATATTTTGGGCTGACGTGGAGTCAACTTGGAACCCTATTTTGTGTTTGCATATTATCGACAACCCTCAGAGCGTGCGGATCTATTCTGCTCATCCGCTGATTTCCGGCTGACACGCGTCTCATTTGTGCCATACTCTTTCCTACTTTTTCAAGTTGTATAGTCCCATTTCTTTTTAAAAGTTATCTTCTTCTTCGTCTATCTCTACGAGCCCTTAATGGCCCATTTTTCTAAATCCTCTCACAACGCAAGGTAATTTCTTAATGAATCCTTAATATCTTTTTTAATTAATAGAGGGCCTAATTGAGAGTGAGAGAGTCTTTTAAGATGGCATTTTTCTTTTTCCGTGAGGCTATTTCAACGTACCTTTTAGAATGCTAATGTCATTCGATAATGCTACTGTTGTACAAAAGGAATGCGTTTAGAATGATTTATGATTATTAGGTTTCGTCTTCATTAAAACACGCGTTCTTGTTAAAAAATACACCATTCTAAAACATTTTGATGATTTAACTTCATTTTGAGGATCTTTCCAACTTCATCAGGACTAGCCAAATCGATTAAAGATCAATTTTCAAAAAGCGCTAGGGGCTGCCAGAGGTTACTGCAAGCATCGATTTTTCTGTTCCTTCGCATTCGGAAAAAATCGCAGTATCCATACATCAAGGCCCAACAACAGGCGACATTTATAACTTCCCTAAAGAAGATATTCTATTATTTGGTTGGAAAATCAACAATCTTGCGGAATACGGACGCAATAAACATTAAAATCGTAAAAGTAATGCCATGGCAGCAAATCTGTCATAAGAATTAAAAACCAATAATGAGGTGGAGAGTGGCTCTATCTCTTGGAGAACGGTGGCGGCGGTGAGCTTTAGGGAGACGGTTTGTTTCCAGCTTCCCGCTGTATCCACTAAATCTCTCGGAGATAGGTTCACAGTGAAAAGATAGAAATTATTTGATAGAGGGAATAACTTACCTGACGAGGCGTTTTAAGACGAAACGCGTCGTGATATACCCGTTATCACAGTCATTTCTTCCTCTACTATTGGTTTATTATTTATTGACGCAATAAACATTAAAATCGTAAAAGAAGATATGAGGCGCTCCGGGTACGAAGGGCGAACTCAACATCGGACAAATTTTTTTTTTTTTTTCATTTTCAGATTCTAGACCTCTTGGTGAATACACCCAAATAATTTTTATGTTGAGTTCGCCCTTTTTTCCCCTTTAAATACGTAAAAACCGATATGCGGCAAAGCTCTTACTGCGATATCCGAGCGGGTACGAAGGGCGAACTCCACATCCTAGTCCACAACCCCCACTCCTTTTCCCATTCCAGGGCATGACTTTTCTGTTGAGTTCGCCCGTAACATAAAACTTTAAAATGCAAATATCTCGAAACTACGTTTTGTTGAGTTCGCCCTTCGTACCCGGAGCGCCTCATATTGTTTTACCCTCCATGTCGGGTTTTTGGGGAAGGGTCATCCAGACCCTGTAGGATCAAATCGATTATCGATCTTTACCGATCTCAACTTTTCTGTGATTCCGGCCGGCCGTGGCATTTTATCCGGAACACTTCACAGTTTTCAACCGATTTTCACCAAATTGGCTGTCACAGAATACTTAATATTAAAAAAGCAGACATTATTTCAAGGAGTGCAATAAAAAATCCATAACGGTGAAAATAGCTTGAAAAACAGGATATCACGCTGATATTTTTTTTAACCTGAAGATTGGAGGAGGAAACAGAAGAAAATTGTGAATTGAAAAGTAGCCTAAAACGATGGAGATGCGGGTTCAGTCACAGCTTCTTTTTTTTTCTTCCTTCAAGTCTCCTTTCATCTTTCTTCCTGTCCTCCCACGGATCGGAAAATTATAAATAATTTACACCTTTGTCATTTTAAACGGGTTCTAAAATCTATTCCACTCTTATTTACGCGAATCGCACGCCCCCTGCTGTTGTTTAAAAAAACAATTTTGACTGAATTTCTTTACGGTGAATATTTTGGAAGGTTGTAATAATCGCGAACGACTTAACACCTTGTCCCAGAGATTCGCTGCAGGTGCTTTTATGGAAGGTTTTTCTTTTGAAGCAAGCTGTTTTTCTCCGGTGGAACTGCGGCGACCACCTTGATTTAAAAGGCGTTGCAGTTCGTAATGTAGCACCTTACAAACATGAAAACAATAACTCGGGCTTTATGGATTACCGCCGATTGTATTCAGGCGCTTATTACCAACTCTTTGATTCCTGTTCTCTAAGCCGACAGAAAACGTTGACTGTTTTTCAACTTTCTCTCAGACATTTTTTTACAATAGAGAGACTTAAATTTATTAGATTTTTATAGAAAAAGCTTTTTAAGTTTAATCTTAGAAATTTTTGATGTGGGGGGGTGGGACGTAAATTATTCACGGAATCGAACCCGGGACCTCCACATCCTTTTTGAGAGAGTTAAAAATGGGGAAAGAAAAAATAAAACCCGATGGGAGAGGGTAAAAAGTCGGAAAGGCGGTTATACCTTTATTTGGTTCTCCCTCCTTTTGTTTTCTGTAAATATTTTATCGGAGGCAGTAAATCTCTAGGGAGTCCATTAGGGTAGACTGTTTCCACATTGGTAATGGAGGCGTTGTGTTTGGCAAGGACCATTTCACCCACACGCTCCTGAGTTGAAGTTACCACCCTACAAAAGTGCAAGTCGGACGGTGGACCGCGTCATGGGCTAAGGGAGTTATAGCGGTAGATGGTGGAATGGGAGAGGGGTAAAAAAGAAAGCCTTATTTATATCAACCCTCATAGTAGATCGAATAAAAAGTTAAAAGATCTAACTTCCTCAGTTATTGTGACACCCTCCACAATCTCTAGGAGAAGGAATAGTGGCACAGCAATCGTGGATCGTTACAAATTAGATTTTCCTTTTTAAATTAATTCCTTTTTGTTGTTCTATCTATTTTTATTGTCTATTCCTTTTAAACAATTCGAATTATGGATTTTTTGAAAAATCTAAATTGATAAACAAAAGCAACAACCAAGGATCTCTTTTTTTAAAAAAAGTCAATAAACAGCGGAAAAATTAAAATTCTTCTCATGCATAAAGTCCGATTTCCATTGATTAACCTCTTGTAAATCAAAAGAATTTTAAATTAATTTTATCGTTTTTTTTTTTTTTTTTTTTTACTTCGTTCAAGGTTTCGGTAAACCCTGATTTTTGAAACAATGGGTACTTTTGTGAATTTTAACCTAAAAGAAAGAAATTGCGATACCCTCCATGTCTCTGGAAAATAGTGATCTTAGCCGAACGGTTGTCTGTGGTGGCGGACATCGCATTTTTTGGAACACTTCACTCCTTAAGTAGGAAGAAATTTGGAGTGTTCATGCCCATTTCGTAAAGCTGGGCGAAGACGATTCTTTTTTGTTGGAAATTCGCTGATCGTTCTCGGCTAGTCCTGTTAAGCCATAGGCTCGATCGGTAGGTACCTTGATGCTTGAAAAATTTTTCGACTCATTAATTTTTTCTCCTTGAATTTTTGATGTTTTTTTTTTTTTAAATTAATAAATATGTATATGTTTTTTTTCCCTCGAAATTTAAATTAATTAATTAATGTGTAATTATAATTTCGTTGACGTCTGCGTTTTACAAAAACTACATCTTTTTCGGAAATAAAAAATTTAAAACTATCAGACTCCTTGAGTCAAAACTCACTGTTCTTAGACCGCTGAAGCGGTGTCTTCATGAATCTAAACGGCCAAATGTTTCCATTTCTGTAAATATTCCACTTGTTTAAAATATCATCGCATTATTGCCCTCAATTGATACTGAACCGAATCGTTTATCGTTTTTGGGCCCATAAACGTTGAAAGCTTCAACAAAAGAAGTTAATGACGAAAATGATGTTATTCAAAGCCGATTTAAACGTTGGGCGTCATTGGTGCAATTGAGTCGCCCCCTTCTACACCCTCTTCTTTTTCATCGGATGACAAGGACTATAACAGCTTTTTTTTTGTTCGTACCGTACTTTATTGCCTTCCGGATCATAAAGTTCCATAATCGTTTTTACAAAATAGAAGTTGATTAAGGGGAAAATCCGATTTCGACTTTTTTCTTTTATTTATATTAAAATTTTAAAATAATTTTTGAAAATGGAAAGCACAGTTGTTTAGGGTGGTCCCTTTTATTGGTATTTATCTTAAAAGTTTTGGAGAATATGTCATAATATAGAGGTTAAATAGAGGTAAAAAAAGGTGTTCAACGTTCGGAAGGCATAAAATAATACTTCCTGGGGAAACATGGTACGATTTGATAAAGGGAAGTCGTCACCGGAGGCTCACAAAAAACTGTTGATTGTTTCTCTTCAGATGGGAGAGGGGAAAAAAAAAAACTTAAAAAAAAGAAATCTTGTCTTCACCCCATTACAAATTGTGTTCCTCCCTCCTTACAATTTTATTGTCGCCCCTCTTTTGTTGACAATGTGTCGGTTAATTGTAAGAAAAAAAACTATGGTCTCTTTTTCCCTCTTTCTCTCCAGCGACGATAGGACTATCATTGTCTATTAGAGTTCCTTTGTTGTTCTATTCGTCATCACGTTTATATGCTGAATAAGGTTAATTATAACTTGAATTGTTTGATTTTCAACATCTGATTTCTCTTCAGGTTTCTATGTTATTATGATGACATTTGTTGACCGCAGTTTATTTTTATTTAGTTTCACTTTTTGTGACTGTGATGTAGGAAAATGGTTTCTACTTCTACATATAGGAAGGAACTCCGTAATGGACGTAGAAAAAAAAATAGGGCCATAGAAATCGAACTGTGGTCATCTGGGTAGGAAACAGTGCTAACATTTTAACCCCTATGAGGGTAGTAGGCTAAGTGACGTCCTCCCTCACCCTAAATTCAATCTCCCTCACACTTTTCAAAAAACTGACCGAGGGGATAATACTACAAGACAATGGCTTCAATATTCGTTATGTGAAGAATAGTACTTGGAAAACTTACAGGGCACTAGTGAGATTCGAACTTGAGTCCTCCAGGTTCCCTCCTGTTCGTGGCATGTGATGCCCCTCTAAGGGAAGTCGCCTAATACAGAAGTTGTTTAACTCTACTACACTGTATCTCTTTTTTTAAGTAAAGAGCGGTTTCTGAGGAAATAATCTCAATAATTGATTTATTAAATTAGTTTCTTTAACGAGTCAATAGATGGAGCACATGATCACCTGTTATGACTGCTTGATTTTACTATTTCCCAAAATATTTCTATCTGTTGTGTTCATTAGAATTTATATGGTCGGATAGGAAGGGGAGATCGGCTTTTGTAGAAGGACAAAGTGGATTCCCCACTCGGCAAAGACGTCTACCCCACGCCGCGCACCGTCGGTCTCTCTGTCATTGACAAATAACTAATTTTTGTGTGTTAATTCATATTCGAGACTCTATTCATCGACGCCCTGGGGTGTCGGAGCGGCGCGTCGGCATCTTCATCAAAAGAGCTTTGTGGGTTTTTCATTCAATCGTCTTGATCGGATTCGAAATAAAAGGCAAACAATAGACGCAAACAAATTGATATTATAGCTGATGTAATAAACTTGTTTTTGTATTGTTTCTTGTATTGTAGATTATGTTGCTGTATATTCAAGGTGTTCTGAAGAAAACGGAAATAAGGAAAATTGATAAACACGTTTCAAAGCGACCCGAGGAGAACATAATTTGAAAAAAGGAAGCAGAATTAACCCCAAAGGGACTGGACTGGACCGTGACGGAATCGCTTTCTTGAAACATTAATTACTTACCTGTGGCCTGTGTGGACTAAAAAAAGCAATCAGAACTCAAACATAAATTTTACGACCTTTTGTTAATGGCTCCATTTATTTAAGTAGGCAAATAATCAGTTTTCGGCAAAATCTCCGAGCTTTGTGAAAATCAGAGCAGATCGTAGTGGATTAGAAATGATTTGATTCTAGCGTCATGGATGGATAGCTGTATAAAGTAATTGAAGCATTTATTATGACGGTCTTTTGTTTCAGATTAATTTCCTTGTTCTGGAACGGTTGACGAGAGAAGAGTGGTTGACAAGCCCGAAATCCGTTCCCAAAGAATTGACAAGGGCCATTAAAGATGGATACACAGGTCAGAGAAGAGGACATGACTTTTCTCACGTCCTTCAGGAAACCGAAACCAGTCAACCTCAAGTCGACAGTTAACCCGTGCTCGGAGGCCCACGGAGAATCAATACTCTCAGCGACTTTCACGCTTTACGCGCCGCGGCTGCCACTAACTTTCATTTTATTTTTCGATTAAGTTGATTTCTTTCTTTTTTTTTTTTCTGCCAAAGGTGTTATTCGTTTCGTGACTTTTTTTTTCCATCTCTGAGATGATCTTGCGGTGTCCTGAACAAAATAAAGGAGAAAATGAATATCTATGATGCTCGTTCTCTTGAAAAATAGACACAGTTTCGCCCTATGCCTGTCGAGTACGAAATGTGGCTTAAAACCGTAAGAGAAAGGAATTTTCAGTACTAAGTGCGAAATCGAATGTTACATTTAAAATGAGGAATAAAAGTGCTGTTCTGGAACTGAAACTTTTGAGGTATCAAGAGCTAATGAATGAAGTTGTTAGAACTGGTAAATTGTGTCTTATCAGACTGTAAAATTTTAACCGTACAGCTGGAGAAAACCCCGACGGAGCTTCCTCTAAATTAAAATCACCTCATGTAAGCCGATTTTTGGTTGATTTGATAATATTGAAAATAAAATCTGCAACTACTCAATGTACTTTTTAGAATCTGAAATTTTCAATGCAATTGGTTCGTAATCGTCGACTATGAAAATAACAAAAAAGGTGAATGGTTTTAGCATTGTGTGGGTATAACTAGAAAATGATCGACAAACAAGGGCTAACGAAATAAAAAAAAGTGTCAACAAATAACTCCGTCCTTGGTCACAGCGACCATATCTAATCCTCGTAGACGTCTCTGCTTTCATTTCGTTTGTTTGTCGATTCATATAAAGGAAATTCACCTTTTTTTTTGTTAGTTTGTCGTTCGATAAATTAATTACCGGTATAGATAACGCGGTTTATAGTTGAAACAATGTCTCATTCAGCGTTCGGGACAATACGCCCATGAATTGCTATTAGGAGGAGTCGACCAATGAAACGCGGGATGAGAAAGGGAGTACGGGCTTCTTTGTTTCTTTTGTCAGTTCTTCTAAACACAACTCCAAAAGGCCACCTATTGTCAACGAATTGAAAAATCCTCTCTACCTTCGATCCGATTTTTTTTAATTAAAAAAAACTATTAATTACTGTTAAGGATTAAACAAAATTAAATGAGTAATGTTTTTCTGGAGCAGTTATTGGTCTCTCCTTAGAGGGAAGATTTAGACCACTCCTAGCAATGGCGTACAATCATTTGCTTTCAGGCAGGGAGCAGAAGCTCTAAAAACCCTCAAAAATTCATGATTCAAGAAATCCCAATGGATAAAAAAATAAATAAATAACTAAAAAGTCTTTGGGGAAGGGTCATCCAGACCCCGGAGGTTCAAAACCAATATTGATCTTTACCGATCTCAACTTTGTACGTGGTTCCGGCCGGCCGGCCGTTATGCCCGTAGCATTTTTTTCCGGAACACTACGGCCACAGTTTTCAACCGATTTTCACCAAATTTTTACACAAATTTCTTTAGCGGTGAAGAAGAAGTGTAACGAGGGCGTTTTTTGAA
>JACGAQ010003745.1:0-24649 GCA_014119065.1 Orius insidiosus
AAAAATGAAGATTTTTCTACGATTGAAGGACATTCCCCCCCCCCCCCAATGAAGGTCCTAATCCACGAAACGAAGATCTTTTATCCCTAAAAAATGAAGGTCTTTTTCTACGAATTGAAGACCTTTCGATGAAGATCTTCAACGAATTGAAGCCACTTTTTTAAATTCTACGAATTGAAGGAATTTTCCTAAAAATAAAGGTCCTGTTCTACGAACTCAAAGCCTTTTATTCCTAAAAAATGAAGGTCTTTTTCTACGAATTGATGGGCTTCCCACAAAAACGAAGGATCTTCATCTATAGATGAAGGTCTTCTACGAATTGAATCCTCATTTTTTTATTCTACGAATTGAAGGCCTTTCCCTCCTAAAAAATGAAGGTCTTTTTCTACGAATAGAAGGACATCCTCCCTCCACAAATGAAGGTCCTTTTTTTGCGAACTGAAGGCCTTTTCCCTCTAACGATTGAAGGTCATTTCTACGTTTTTCTCCCTACGTATTTTTCTACGAACTGCTGTATCCCTCCTAACAAAATGAATGTCTTTTTCTACGAATTGAAGGCCTTCAGAAGTTCTTCTTCTACGAATAGAAGACCTTTTATCCCTAAAAAAATGAAGGTTTTTTTTCTACGAATTGATGGGTCCTTTCTGCAAACTGAACGCCTTTTATTCCTAAAAATGAAGGTCTTTTTCTACGAATTGAAGGCTTTTAGATAAAGATCTTCTACGAATTAGACCTCATTTTATTCTCCAAATTGAAGTCCTTTTGCCTCTAAAAAATGAAGCTCTTTTTCTACGAATTGATGGGCTTCCCCAAAACGAAGGCCCTTTCTACGAGTTGTAAACCTTTTTTGCCTTACAAAATGAAGGTCTTTTTCTACCCAGATAAGGACCCCCCCCCCCCTCCAAAGAAGGTCTTTTTCTGCGAACTGAACGCCTTTTCCTCTAACAATTGAAGGTCATTTCTACGAATGAAGACCGTTTCCTCCTATAAAATGAAGTTATTTTTTTATTCTACGAATTAAAGGCCTTTCCCGCCTAAAAAATGAGATCTTTTCTACGAATTCTAGGACCCCCCCCCCCTCAACAAATGAAGGACGTTTCGCGCCCTAAAAATGAAGGTCTTTTTCTACGAATTGATGGGCTTCCTCCAAAACGAAGGACCTTTTCTACGAGTAGAAGACCTTAAAGGCTTTTTTCTACAGAAAAAGCGATTCAGATGGAAGATCTACGAGTTGAAGTCCTTTTACCCCTAAAAAACAAAGATTTTTTCTACGATTTGAGGGATATCCCCCGCTCCCAATGAAGGTTATTTTCTGCGAACTGAAGTCCCCCTCCTAAAAAATGAAGATCCTTATCCACGAATTGAAGCTTTTTCCCCCCTACAAAATGATAGTCTTTTTCTACGAATTGAAGGCTTCCCGCCTAAAAAATTTAAGTATTTTCTACGAGTTGAAGACCTTTTTTACTCTACAAAATGAAGGTATTTTCTACCCCCCCCCCCCCAATGAACGGTCCTTTTCTGCGAACCGAAGGCCTTTCCCTCTATAAATTGAAAGTCTTTTCTACGAATTAACACCCCCCCCCCCCTCCCAATACGAAATGAGGATGATTTCTAAGAATTGAAACCCATTTCTTTGAAACAAAGGCATTTTTTACGAATTAAAAGCCTCTTTCTACGAAATGAAGGCCTTTTCTACGAATTAAAAGTCTCTTTCTACGAAACGAAGGCCTTTCTACGAATTAAGTCTTTTTTTACGAATTCAGTCTTTTTTTTTACGAATTGAAGGACATCCCCCCTCCCCAGATGAAGGTCCTTTTCTGCGAACTGAAGGCTTTTTCCCTCTAAAAATTGAAAGTCTTTTTCTACGAATTAATACCCCCCCTCCAGAAATGAGGATGATTTTTTAAGAATTGAAAACCCATTTCTTTGAAACAAAGGCATTTTTTACGAATTAAAAGCCTCTTTCTACGAAACGAAGGCCTTTTCTACGAATTAGTCTTTTTTTACGAATTCAGTCTTTTTTTTACGAATTGAAGGACATCCCCCTCCCCAGATGAAGGTCCTTTTCTGCGAACTGAAGGCCTTTTATCCGGAAGGCCGTTATCCGCATTACGAATTAAGGTCTTTTTCTACGAATTGATGGGCTTCCTCCAAAAACGAAGGCCCTTTTCTACGAGTTGAAGACCTTTTTTACTCTACAAAATGAAGGTCTTTCCCCCTTTTTTCTTTTTAGATTTTTTCTACGATTTGAGGGAAATCCCCCCGCTCCCCAAATGAAATTGCGGGGGGGGGGGGGGTCAAGTGGACACGTGTCCTATTCGTTTTGTCTACTGGGGGTGTAAATTGACACGTGTGCTTGTTCTTCTACGAATTGAAGACCTTTTATCCCAAAAAAATGAAGATGTTTTTTACGATTTGAGGGACATCCATCCCTCCCCAAATGAAGGTCCTTTACTGCAAACTGAACGCCTTTTATTCCTAAAAAATGAAGGTCTTTCTACGAATTGAAGGCCTTTAAGATAAAGATCTTCTACGAATTAGACCTCATTTTTATTCTCCAAATTGAAGTCCCTTTGCCTCTAAAAAATGAAGCTTTTTCTACGAATGATGGCTTCCCCCAAAAAAACGAAGGCCCTTTTCTACGAGTTGAAGACCTTTTTTACCCTACAAAATGATGGCCAAATATTGCGGTTTTTTTTTAGCCAAACTAATCAGGTGTGGCTTTTCAACCAGTTGTAACAACCGGAATTATGAAACTTCCAATTTAACCATCTCCGGAGAAGGGGAAAAAAAAATCTATTACACTCGTTTAAACGACTTAAAAACGTAATCCTGATAGGATCAGTTAATTACCGCCATATTGGATCAGTTATCCCTTCACGGGGTAATTCAACTACCGCACATGCTTGGGTTAAACTTCAAATTTCATACTTTCAAAATCGAAGATTTTACCTTGTAAATAATGATAGAATGTCGCGTGAGGTAGTGAAATTGCGGGGGGGGGGGGGGGGTCAAGTGGACACGTGTCCTATTCGTTTTGTCTACTGGGGGTGTAAATTTGACACGTGTGCCCAGAGCTTGGGAAGGTTTTTTCGTGTTATTTAAGTGGAACAAGAGTCCATATATACAAATAGCTTACTATTCGTAGAAAAGGCCTTCATTCGTAGAAAGAGGCATTTAATTAGTAGGCCTTCGTTTCAAATGGGTTTTCAATTCTTAGAAAATCATCCTCATTTCGTGGAGGGGAGGGGGGGGGGGGGGTAATTCGTAGTAATTTTTCGTAGAAAAGACTTTCAATTTTTAGAGGAATTCGGTTCGCAGAAAGGACCTTCATTGGGGGGGGGGGGGGGGAAAAAGACCTTCCTTTTGTAGGGTAAAAAAGGTCTTCAAACTCGTAGAAAAGGGCCTTCGTTTTTGGGGAAGAATTCGTAGAAAAGACCTTAATTTTTTTAGGCCTTCGATTCGTTGAAAACACCTTCATTTTTAGGGCGGGAAACGGCCTTCAATTCGCAGAAAAGACCTTCATTGGGGAGTATGTCCTTCAATTCGTAGAAAAGACCTTCATTTTTTAGTGATAAAAGGCCTTCAATTCGTAGGATAAAAAAATTTAGGTCTTCAATTCGTAGAAATGACCTTCAATTGTTAGAGAAAAAGCCTTCAGTTCGTAGAAAAGGACCTTCATTGTGGAGGGGGAATGTCATTCAATCGTAGAAAAAGACCTTCATTTTGTAGGGGGGAAACGGCCTTCATTCGCAGAAGATCTTCATCTGAAAGGCCTTCAATTCTTAGAAAAATTCTAGAAGTGCCGTAATCTCTTATTTTGCAGAAAGTGCCGCAATCTCTATTATGGCTGAAAGTGCCGCAGTCTCTGATTACGCTAAAAACGCCTCAATCTCTTATCTTGGCTGAAAGTGCTGGCTCTTTAGTATGGCTGAAAGTGCCTTGCTCTCTCGGTAAGGCTGAAACACCTAATCTCTTATTTTGGCTGAATGTGTCCTAATCTCTTAGTTTTAATGACAATGAGATCGCCTTAATCTCTTATTTTGGCAGAAAGTGCCATAATCTCTCAGTATGGCTGAACATTTTCAGCCATAAATGACCATTTTTTAAGAACCCATTTTCAGTCATAAATTTCCCCTTTTATCATCTCTTATTTGGCAGAAAGTGCCATAATCTCAGGTATGGCTGAACATTTTCAGCCATAAATGACCATTTTTTAAGAACCCCATTTCAGTCATAAATTTCCCCTTTTTTTTCATCTCTATCTTGGCTGAAAGTGTCCTAATCTCTTAGTTTAATGGCAATGGGATCGCCTTAATCTCTATTTGGCAGAAAGTGCACTAGTCTCAGTATGGCTGAACATTTTCAGGCATAAATGACCATTTTTTAAGAAACCCATTTTCAGTCATAAATTTCCCTTTTATTTTCATCTTATCTTGGCTGAAAGTGTCCTAATCTCTTAGTTTTAATGGCAGTGGGATCGCCTTAATCTCTTATTTTGGCAGAAAGTGCACTAGTCTCTCAGTATGGCTGAACATTTTCGCCATAAATGACCATTTTTAAGAAACCCATTTCAGTCATAAATTTTCCCTTTTTATTCTCATCTCTTATTTTGGCAGAAAGTGCCGTAATCTCTTATTTTGGCAGAAAGTGCCGTAATCTCTTATTTTGGCAGAAAGTGCCGTAATCTCTTATTTTGGCAGAAAGTGCCGTAATCTCTTATTTTGGCAGAAAGTGCCGTAATCTCTTATTTGGCAGAAAGTGCCGTAATCTCTTATTTTGGCAGAAAGTGCCGTAATCTCTATTTTGGCAGAAAGTGCCGTAATCTATTTTGGCAGAAAGTGCCGTAATCTCTTGTTTTGGCAGAAAGTGCCCTAGTCTCTTATTTTGGCAGAAAGTGCACTAACCTCCCAGTTTGGCTGAAAGTGCCCTTATCTCTCAATATGGCTGAAAACACATAATCTCTTTTTTTTTCGCTGAAAGAGCCCTATCTCTCAGTATGGCTGAAAATGGCTTAATCTCTTGTTTAGGTCGAAAACGCCAGAATCTCACAGAATGAAATTTATTTTGTTTCCAGGTGCTTTTCGTGTGATTTTCGGCGGACCTCCTCGCTCTCGGATTTTAATGTTTCTGAAAGAAGTCACCCATGTACAGTTTAGCATTTAAAACGCGAAAACAGCCCTTCACAAAAGACTTCGCTCAGGTGGGGCGACTGCTGTTTCTTCAATCATCAAAATATCATCCATTAGTTCACTTAAAATAAATCTAGCGAATCACAACGACTGTTAATATTCCCATTGTTATTATATGATAGAATATTTTGTTGAGGACTTAATATTTTAAAAAATTGACAAATTTAAAAAAGGCTCAAGCCTCTTGTTAACTTAGCTTCTTCATAAAGTTCTTCCATTTCTCCGAGGGAATTTCAACGCAAAAACACAGTGAGTAGAAAGATTTTTTTTTGTATATTTCTTTAAATTTAGTACTTTCTTATTATTTTATACGGTAAAAAGGCTGTAAAAAATTTTTTCCCTAAAAATTTTCATTTTTTTAACGCTCAAATGTGGTTTTTGGGGTTTTTGGGGGTGAGAAATACGAATCTGAAGTCATTTCGCGATTTCAGGAGGGGGAAGTATAACGGAGGGGATGTAAAACAAAGGGGGAAGTATGGGGGGGATGTATAACGGAATGGGAAGTATATGGGAGGAGAAGTATAACTAAGAGGAAGTATAACGGAGGGAGATTTAACGGAGGGGGAAGTGTATAACGGAGGGATTAACGGAGGGGGAAGTATATGCTGGGAAGTATAACGGAGGGGAAGTATAAAGTGAAAATTTGGTAAAAATTTGGTGGTGGTGGGGGATAAAAGTTCCTTACTCTTGTAGAGGGGGGAAAAAAGTTCCTTGCTTTTGTAGAAGGGGGGGATAAAGGTTCCTTAATTTCGTAAATCGTAAAAAGAGAGAGAGAGGGGGGAGTTTCTTACTTTTGTAGAAAGAGTGGGGGGGGGGGAATAAAAGTTTCTTACTTTCGTAGAAGAGAGAGAGGGGGGGGGGGGGAGTTATTACTTTTGTAGAAGGGGGGGGGATAAAAGTTCCTAACTTTAGTAGAAGGGGGGGGGGGGAAAAGGTTCCTTAATTTCGTAAATCGTAAAAGAGAGAGATGGGGGGGGGGATAAAAGTTTCTTACTTTCGTAGAAGAGAGAGAGGGGGGGGGGGGAGTTTTACTTTTGTATAAGGGGGGGGGGATAAAAGTTCCTTACTTTAGTAGAAGGGGGGGGGGATAAAGGTTCCTTAATTTCGTAAATCGTAAAAAGAGTGAGGGGGGGGGGGGGAGTTTCTTACTTTTGTAGAAAGAGAGGGGGGGGGGATAAAAGTTTCTTACTTTCGTAGAGAGAGAGAGGGGGGGGAGTTTATACTTTTGTAGAGGGGGGGGGGGATAAAAGTTCCTTACTTTAGTAGAAGAGTGAGAGGGGGGGGGGAGTTTATTACTTTTGTAGAGGGGGGGGGATAAAAGTTCCTTACTTTAGTAGAAGGGGGGGGGGATAAAAGTTCCTTACTTTAGTAGAAGGGGGGGGGGGGGGATAAAGGTTCCTTATTTCGTAAAGAAGGGGGGGGGTATGAAAGTTCCTCAATTTCGTAAAAAAAAAAGGGGGGGGGGTATGAAAGTTCTTTACTTTCGTAGAGGGGGGGGGGGTCTTACTTTTGTAGAAAGTGGGGGGGGGGAGGTTCTTACTTTCGTAGAAGGGGGGGGGGGTAAAGGTTCGGATAAAAGTTTCTTATTTTCGTAGAAGAGGGGGGGGGGATATTAAAGTTCCTTACTTTCGTAGAAAGGGGAGATAAAAGTGAAGAGGGGGATAGTTTCATACTTTCGCAGAAAGAGGGGGGGGGGGGGGATAAAAGTTTCTTATTTTCGTAGAAGGGGGGGGGGGATTTAAAAAAAATGAAAAATGATGAAAATCGGATTAACGGTTCGGCCGCAGCAAAATTTTTAAAATTTCAAACAGACATATCTCCGCCATTTTTTCGAAATTCAAAAATCGTCCATTACATTCTTCTTCACCGGCTAAAGAAATTTGTGTGAAAATTTGGTGAAAATCGGATGAAAACTGTGGCCGAAAGGACGGCCGGCCGGCACCACAGACAAAGTTGAGATCGGTAAAGATCCATATTCGAATAACGGAAAAAAAAGGCTCAAAATTTTGGATTTTTCCCGTAAAAATCCAGTTTTGTCAACATCATTTATAAAAATTAAACAGCCATGGACTCCCAGGGTTGCCAAATGTCAAACTTATTGACCCGCGTAGCCATGAAGGGAAATTAACGTCGACTCTTTTAATCATTCGATGTCTTTCTCACTTCAATATCAGTTTTCCATTCATATGGGTATCTTCCCGCCAAAAAATTATGTTTTCCGAAATTTTTTTCTGCTGGGATGACACTATGTGCAAAAAGGTGTGTCAAAAGTATGAAGAAAAAAATAATTTTTTTTTTTTTTTTTTTTTTTTTTTTTTTGCAGGCCATGATTAACGTGACAGGTGTCATTTCGGTCGTGCTTTTCTACCTGCTCATTTTGGGCGTCGGAATTTGGGCAGCGAGGAAGAAACAGGCGGGAAATGACTCGGAAGAAGAGGTCATGCTTGCTGGCAGAAGCATCGGACTTTTCGTCGGAATATTCACAATGACTGGTAAATTTTGCAGCAAAACAAAAACTTTTTTTCGATGTCTTTTTAGCAACTTGGGTTGGCGGAGGTTACATAAACGGGACTGCGGAGGCGATTTACACGGTGGGCCTCATCTGGTGTCAGGCACCCTTCGGATACGCCTTAAGTCTGGTCTTTGGTAAGTTTTTTTTTTCTTCCCTCAAAATAGAAACGTTCGATGTACATCAAATTTGCATGACGTTTCCCTTTTCTATCGATCGATGCATCCCAAAGGTCACCTACGCTTTTTCGAGAATGAATCGTGAAAAATGATGGCCAATGATCATTATGGTATCGTACTGAAAACAGTGGCTATATATGGCTGATCACCATGGATTTAAATGGCTGAAAATGCGGTGATTACGTTGGCTACAAGTGGATGAATTAGCGATTATCATGATGGCCGCAATGTGCCGGACAATGCGGTGTAAATGATTGCCATAAATGGCCGAATATGCTGTGATTACAATAGTAATAAATTGGCTGATATGCGGTGATTACGATGGCCCTAATGTGGCATATGCGGTGGTCACGATGGCCGTAATGTGGCTGAATATGCTGTGATTACGTTGGCTACAAATGGATAAATTAGCGATGATCATGATGGCCGCAATGTGCCGGACAATGCAGTGTAAATGATTGCCATGAATGGCCGAATGTGCTGTGACTACAATAGTAATAAATTGACTGATATGCGGTGGTCACGATGGCCGTAATGTGCTCGAATAAGCGGTGATCACGATGGCTATAAATGGCTGAATATGCGGTGATCGCAATGACTGTAAATGGCTGGATATGCTGTGATTACGGTAGTAATAATGTGGCTAAATGTGCGGTGATCACGATGGCCGTAATGTGGCTCACTATGCGGTGATAATGATGGCTATACTTAAATGGCTGAATATGCGGTGATCACGATATATGTAAATGGCTGAATGTGCTGTGATTACGATAGTAATAAAGTGGCTAAATATGCGGTGATCACGATGGCTATAAATGGCTGAGTAAGCGATGATCACTATGGCCATAATGTGGCTGACAATGCCGTAATATTGATGACTATAAATGGCTGAATATTCGGTGATTACGATGGCTATAAATGGCTGAGTAAGCGATGATCACTATGGCCATAATGTGGCTGACAATGCCGTAATATTGATGACTATAAATGGCTGAATATTCGGTGATTACGATAGTAATAAAGTGGGCTGAATAATATTCAGTGATCACTATGGCTATAAATAGTTGAATTTACGGTGATCACGATGGCAATAAAAATGGCTTTATATGCGGTGATTACTACGGCTAAAAACGGCTGAATAAGCGATCACCGCATATTCAGGCACATTACGGCCATTGTGATCACCGTAAATACAGCCATTTATAGCCATCGTGATCACAGCAATTTTAGCCACACTACGGCCATCGTGATCACCCCATAACCAGAAACATTACGGCCATCGTGATCACCGCATATTCAGGCACATTACGGCCATCGTGTTCACCGTTAATACAGCCATTTGTAGCCATCGTGATCACCGTAAATACAGCCATTTATAGCCATCGTGATCACCGTAAATACAGCTATTTATAGCCATCGTGATCACCGTAAATACAGCCATTTACATCCATCATAATCACCGCATATTCAGCCACACTACGGCCATCGTGATCACCGCATAATCAGCTACATTATGGCCATTGTGATTACCGCATAATCAGCCACATCACGGCTTTCGTGATCACCGCATAATCAGCCACATTACGGCCATCGTGATCACCGAAAATACAGCCATTTATAGCCATCGTGATCACCGTAAATACAGCCATTTACATCCATCGTAATCACAGCATATTCAGCCACACTACGGCCATCGTGATCATCGCATAATCAGCTACATTACGGCCATTGTGATCACCGCATAATCAGCCAAATTACGGCCATCGTAATCACCGCATAATCAGCCACTTTATTACTATCGCAATCACAGCATAGCCAGCCACATTACGGTCATCGTGATCACCGATGATTCCTTTATCCCTTAGAATTTAGTTTATTTTCACTTTTCCGTGGTTTTTTGTGGGTAAAATCGAGGATTCGGAAATCTTCGTGTGTTTCCCATGGGAGGGGGTGGTTTGGAGGAGGTGGTAAGCGTGGGGGGAGATTCTTCTCTGACCCCGAACGTTACCTAGACTGGGTCATCGATCCCACCCTTGTAATTGCATTACCCTGCAAATCCCTCAACTTGAAAACCCCAAATATGAGCGAGAAATTCGTAAATTTCCCTTCCAAAGTATCCCGCTGTCTATATGCCTGAAAACGCCTTAATATCGTCGAAAATATGCCTGAAAATGGCTGAATATTTCGATGTATTTAGCTCCAAAACGCGGTGAATATGCTGTCATAACGATGGCTGAATATACGGTGACATTGACCTACCTGTAAAGTGGCTATAATCACTATGGCTATAAATGGCAGTATTTACTGTGATCAGGATGGCTATAAATGGCTGAATATGCTGTGATTACGATACTAATAAAGTGGCTGAATATGCGGTGATGGCCGAAATGTGGCTGACCAGGTGGTGATATTGATGGCTATAAATGACTGAATATGCTGTGATTATGATAGTAATAAAGTGGCTGAATATACGGTGATCACGATGTATGTATGTAAATGGCTGAATACGCGGTGATCACTATGGCCATGAAGTTGCTGAATATGCGGTGATCAAGATGGCCATAAAGTTGCTGAATATGCGGTGATCACTATGGCCAAGAAGTTGCTGAATATGCGGTGATCACGATGGCCATAAAGTTGCTGAATATGCGGTGATCACTATGGCCAAGAAGTTACTGAATATGCGGTGATCACGATGGCCATAAAGTTGCTGAATATGCGGTGATCACGATGGCCAAAATGTGGCAGAATATGCGGTGATCACGATGGCCATAATGTGGCTGAATATGCTGGGATGGCTGAAAAGTCCTTAATATCGTCGATGCCTGAAAATGGCTGAATATCCCGCATGTCTTTGGCTCCCAAACGCAAGCTCATGAAGTCCTATGATATCGATGCTAAAAATCCAATGATATCGCCAAAAATTGCTCAAAATTCAATGCAATCGATGGCATAAATGGCTAAAAAGTGCCAGTACAAATGGCTGCAAATGGCTGAATATCCCGCATGTCTTTGGCTCCCAAACGCAAGCTCTTGAAGTGCTATGATATCGATGACTAAAAATCGAATGATCTCGTTCGCCATAGATGGCTGAAAATTTAATGCAGTCGATTGGCAATAATGGCTAAGTAAGCAAATGGCAGTAAAAATGGCTGACTATCCCGCATGTCTTTGGCTCCCAAACGCAAGCTCTTGAAGTGCTATAATATCGATGACTAAAAATTCAATGACCTCGTTCGCCATAGATGGCTGAAACTTTAATACAGTCGATTAGCAATACATGGCTAAGCAAATGGCAGTACAAATGGCTGCAAATGGCTGAATATCCCGCATATCTTTGGTTCTTAAATGCAAGCTCTTGCAGTGCTATGATATCGATGCTAAAAATCCAATGATATCGCCATAGATTGCTGAAAATTCAATACTGTCGATGGCATAGCAAAGTTGTTGATTATCTTAATCTTTCGCAGGAGGTATATTTTTTGCGAATCAGATGAGGAAGCAAGGGTACGTGACGATGCTGGATCCTCTTCAGGATAACTTCGGGGGCCGGATGGGCGGACTTCTTTTCCTCCCAGCGCTCTGCGGTGAGGTCTTCTGGGCGGCCGGAATTCTCGCTGCTTTAGGCGCAACTTTAAGCGTCATCATCGACATGGACCATCGGACTTCGGTCATCTTAAGCTCATGCATCGCCGTCTTCTACACCCTCTTCGGCGGACTCTACAGCGTCGCTTACACCGACGTCATACAGCTCTTCTGCATCTTCATCGGCCTCGTAAGTCGACTTATCGCTTTTTGTTTTCATTTTAATCTTCTCCCAGTGGATGTGCGTACCGTTCGCATGGGCGAACGAACACGTGAAGCCGCTTTCGAGTCAAGACGTCGACTGGATCGGCGTCGTCAAACCCGAAGAATACGGATTCTACCTCGACTACGGACTTCTACTCATCCTCGGTGGCATCCCATGGCAGGTGAGCCAACACGCTAATGAACTAGATTACCCTAGCCAGTCTGGCCAACCTTATTTATTAAGGGTCACCTAATCTGATCGAAATAAAACACGCCAACCATGTAGAACCACTCCTTCGACCCTAAAAATAACCCCTTCAAACATTCAGGGCATTTTCAAGGTTAAGGAACTTCTTTAGCACACTACTAGAAATGACCCTTTTTGTATGATAAAACACCATTTTAAGCCAGAAATGACCCTAAAACTATGATAAAACACCATTTTTAGCCAGAAATGACCCTTTTTTTATGATAAAACACCATTTTTAGCCATAAGTGACCCTTTTCTGTGATAAAACGCCATTTTAAGCCATTAATGACCCTTTATCTATGATAAAACACCATTTTTTGCCATAAATGACCCTTTATCTATGATGAAACACCATTTTTCGCCATAAATGACCCTTTATCTATGATAAAACGCCATTTTTCGCCAGAAATGACCCATTTCCCTACAATAAAACACCATTTTTAGCCAGAAATGCCTTGCACTCTCCTTATGGCTGAAAACGATTAATCTCTTATTTTGGCTGAAAGTGCCCTAATCTCTCAGTATAGCAGAAAAGCCATAATCTATCATTTTGGCTGAATGTGCCTTGCTCTCTCAATATGGCTGAAAAGCCTTCATCTCTCATTTTCAGCCATAAATGACCATTTTTTATTTTAGAATCCCATTTTTAGCCATAAATGGCCATTTTTTCCTTTGGATCCCCATTTTCAGCCATAAATTTCCCATTTTTATTCTCAGTGCCTTGCCAGCCCTTATGGCTAGAAACGCCTTCATCTCTTATTTGGCTGAAAGTGTCCTAATCTCTTAGTATGGCTGAAAATTCCTTACCCTCTCCGGATGGCTAAAATGCCATAATCTCTTATTTTGGCTGAATGTTCCCTAATCTCTTCGTATGATGAAAACGCCTTACCCTCTCAAATGGCTGAAATGCCATAATCTCACAGTATGGCTGAAAATTTTCAACCATAATGACCATTTTTTAACGTTATAACCCCATTTTTAGCGTTTTCGGATTTATGTTCTTTCCGGTCGTTTTTGAGGCCGAAGGAATTTTTTAGCGCTTTAGACAATAAAATAAAATTTAAAGTTTACACTTTTACGTTTGAAATAGTATTTTAGAAAAGAAAAAAGGGCGAAAATTGAGCGAGTTATGATTTTTTGAAGTCTAGAAACTTATTGAGGAAATAATTAAAGTTTTTATGAAACCCTTATTCTAAATTATTTCCTTCCGAAAACGCCCTTTTTGACCCGGCGACCTTTAGAAAGGGCGCCACCCACCGTATTCTCGAGTTTTCATTCACAAGAATAAATCTCGACATTTTGAAGTATTAAAAAATGGTTTGAAATGTTTTTATTTTAAAGTAGGTATGAAGAATTGCCATCGTTGACCTTTTTTTCTATAATAAAACGCCATTTTTAGCCATAAATGACCAATTTTCTATGATAAAACGCCATTTTCAGCCATAAATGACAATTTTTCTATAATAAAACGCCATTTTCAGCCATAAATGACCATTTTTCTATGATAAAACGCCATTTTCAGCCATAAATGACCATTTTACTATGATAAAACGCCATTTTTAGGCAGAAATCACCATTTTCTATTCAATAAAACACCATTTTTAACCGTAAATGACCATTTTTTTAAAACTTTAGAACCCCATTTTCAGCCATAAATATCCCTTTTTTTATTCTCATCTCTTATTTTGGCCGAAAGTGCCTTACTCTCTCAATATGGCTTAAAATGCCTTGCAAACTCAATATGGCTTAAAATGCCTTGCCCTCAATATGGCTGAAAATGCCTTGCCCTCTCCGTATGACTGAGAACGCCTAAATCTCTTATTTTGGCTGAAAGTCTCCTAATTTCTTAGTTTTAACGACAATACCTTGATCTCTCATTACGCTAAAAACTCCTCAATCTCTTATCTTGGCTGAAAGTGCCTTGCTCTCTCAATATAGCTGAAAATGCCTTGCTCTCTCGGTAAGGCTGAAAACACCTAATCTCTTATTTTGGCAGAAAGTGGCGCAATCTCTTATTTTGGCAGAAAGTGCCGTAATCTCTTATTTTGGCAGAAAGTCCGTAATCTCTTATTTTGGCAGAAAGTGCCGTAATCTCTTATTTTGGCAGAAAGTGCCGAAAGTGCAGAAAGTGCTCGGTAGTCCGAGTCGGAAGGTCGCCGTGAGCGGATCAAAACATAGGTGCCTAACCTCATCGGCACACGTGACTATTTTTGATAGTCATATTTATATCTGATATTATTTATTTTTCTTTTTGAAGTATAAAATAAGTTAAAGTGCTTAAGTGAGATGGCGAGCTGCAAAAGCTGTGAAGATTTGCTACCTACGGATGGTAACTTCGTCGAATGCAAAGGCTGTGATTCTAAGTTCCATTTCGATAAATGTTCGGGTTTGAAGGAATCATCATACAAGGGTATGGGCCCTGAAAGAAAGGAGAAATGGAGATGCGGAGACTGCCGAGAGACGCAAAAATTGAATCAGCTACTGGAGAAACAATTGACAGCTGTTATGCAAGGGTTTCAGACCAAATTGGAAGCTACGATAATACAGAGATTCGAGACTAAATTTGATGCCAAATTCAAAGAGGTACAAGAAACTGTGGCTTTCCAGACAGAAAAGTTGATAATCTGTTTAAAGATTTGGTGAGGATGAATGAAGACAACAAGAAATTAAAAAAGACGGTGAAAACCCTCAAGGACCAAAATGATAAAAATGAACAAGAGATTGAATACCTAAAAAGTCAGGTCACCGAACAATTGGAAAAACAAAGGACAAGGAATCTGGAGATTCATGGACTTCAACTAGAAGATAAGGAGCTTGAGAAGAAAACGTGGGAGGTGATAAGAAGTCTGAACGTGAAATTGGAGGAGAACGATATCAAGGCGATCCGGAGGATAAAGAAGAGAACGGGGACAACGGACGGAATCTTCGTAGAATTCAACGAGAAAGAAAAGCGGGATGAAGTGCTGAAAGCTGGTCGAAAGAAGAAATTAAAGTTGAGTGATGTCCTAGAAAAAAAACCTGTAAAGGATTCGAAAATTTTCTTTAATGAAAATCTGACAGCGTACAATAAAAATTTATTAAGGTTAGTCAAAAATAAATGTAAAGAACTTGGTTATAAATATGTCTGGGTCGCAAACTCAAGAATTCTTGTGAGAAAAGAGGAAAATCATCCTATTTTGAAAATTTTTTCGTGTAATGATCTAAATGCAAAAATAAATGAAGAGAGACAATGGAATAAATCGGTTGGTAAAACAATGGATGGACATGGAAAGGTATAACAGTATGAGGAGAGGAACCTTTTTTTATTTTTGTTTTGGTGATTTTTTTCATTTTTTCACAAAAGAAGATTGTGATGGTATTGTTTTAAAAAAAGAATTTTGTGTTTATATGTTTTGTACAAAGAGAAATATGTTTGTGTACGGCTGGAAGACTGTCAAAGGAAATTGTGGTGATGTAAATAAAGTCTATAAAATTAAAAAGTGTGTTTTTTGTATCACAATGTGGTTAACGGTTATTGTGTAAACCTTATGACTAAAAAAGGATGATGAGGGATGAGGAAAACCTTGAAGAAGAGGGGCAAAACTTTGATGTGAAGGAAAGTTTAGGAGATTGGGTAAGAGAGTGCCTACCAGAGGAGAAAAAGGCGGTTTCAATGATACATTTAAATATTAGATCGCTGAGGAAAAACTGGAATCAATGGGTAATCGTAACGGAAAAATAATTTTGACATCATAGTCCTAACAGAGGTGAATATTCATGATGATGAAGTAGATATTTACAATCTGAGAGGGTATGATATGGTTATTAAATTGAGAGGGAATAGGAGGGGAGGAGGCATCTTAATTTATATAAAAGAAGGGTTACTAATAAATGAGATTGATATCAATAGCAATACTTGTGAATCGATAGGAGTTAAGTTGGAGAAAAATGGGATGAAATTCGTGATAATTGGAATGTACAGACCTCCACAGGGGAAGGAAAGAGATTTTATAGAGGAATTGGATAATATATTGGGAACCAGGGTAAGGGACAAAAATTTAATTTTAATGGGAGATATAAACATTGACATAAAAAAGACTGGGAATACAGTGGACAAGTATTTATCGGTTTGTCATGGACACGGAATGTTACCTAGTATAATGGATTTTACAAGGGAAGAAATAATTGCAGGTAGGGTGACGAAAACTTGCATAGACCATATTTTCATTAGAATAAAAAGGATTAAAAAAATGCAGGTTAGCTCTGCTGTAATAAAGCAAAAAATTTCTGATCACTATATGGTAGGATTAGCCATCACGGAAACGTCAGGGAGTGAAGGACACAAGGAGAAAAGAATAATTAGAATGTTTAATCAAAATAAAATAAATCAGTTAATTAACGATACAAACTGGGAAATAAAAGAGAAAGACCCTGAACAATATTATGCAAGGTTTTGTGAACTGATGGGTTGGATATACAAAAGTTCTTGTAAGGAAGTAGAAAAAGGGATGAAATGGATTACTGTCGAAGGAAGAATGATAAAAAATGGTTCGATGAAAGCTTAAGGCAAATAATTTCAAAAAGGGATAAAATGTTCAGAAAATTAAAATCCAATCCCAATCATCCCATATATAAATTAGAATATAGGAAATTAAGGAATAGGGCCACATATGAGATCAATAAAGCGAAAAATAAATATTACAATGAAAGATCAAAGACAATAGATACGACACTAAGAAAGTATGGGAAACAATAAATGAACTTATGGGACAAAAAAAGAAAATGGATGTTGACCAAAAAATTATAAGTAGTTTTAAAAATATAAGTGAAAAGGAAATAGCAGAAAATTTTCTGAAAACTATTTATAATGAGTTGCAAAAAATTAGTCATGTTTGTACTAATAAGCTTGGGAATGATATAGTTGGAAAAAGAGTTAAACAATTTAACTTAAGTCATGCTGAGGATGAGGAGATAGAGAAAATAATTAATTCCTTAAGTAAAAAGGCTCCTGGATACGACGGAATAAGAATAATAGATTTACAGTTAAATTCTAAATTATTTGCGAAAGTCATTAGGGTTTTAATAAATAGAATGATTGATACAGGCATTTATCCAAAGGGTTTAAAAATATCGATTATTAGGCCAATATTCAAGGGAGGTAAAGGAGGAGAGTATAGAAACTACAGACCAATAAATATCTTGCCTGTAGTTAATAAAATAATAGAAAAATACATTGACAATAGATTAAATGAATTTCTGGAAGATGAGAAAATATTAAATGAGAGGCAGTTTGCCTATAGGAAAAACAGAGGAACTGAAAATTTATTATTACAATTTTGTGAAACTATAAATTCTAAACTGAATAAAAACATCTATGTTGTCAGTGTATTTGTGGACTTCTCTAAAGCGTTCGAGACCATTAACCATAAAAAATTATTAAAGCAATTGGAAGTTATGGGAATATCAGGGAATTTAGGAAAATTGTTTGAAAGTTATTTGAAAGAGAGGAAAGTTATTGTAAGGGTGGGTGAGATTGAAAGTAAAATGATGATGATGAATAAAGGAGTACCCCAGGGAAGTACATTAGGACCGAAATTTTATAATATTTATACAAATGATATCAATAGGGCCATAGGGGCAGATGAAGCCTTCTTCTATGCAGATGACTCTGCCTTTTTAACGTGGCATAGAGATCCTCAAGAGGCATTGAAAAAGGCCCAGGAATGTATGAATCGGTTGTCAAAATGGGCCCATGATATGGAACTGGTGATAAATGGGAAAAAAACGGTGGTTATGGTGTTCAGGACACCCCAGATGAAGGAAGTGGAGTCACCACTAATAATTTGTCATGGCTGTGAGTGCTTGGTGAAAGAGAATATATTATGTAATTGTGATAAATTGGGGGTGGTGAGAGAATTCAGGTATTTGGGGGTTGTATTAGATGAAAAAATGATTTGGACCCCACATATTAAGGTACTAAATAAAAAACTAAGAGTTGCGAAGGCAAAAATCTATAACCTGAAATGGTATGTGCCAAAAAATACGTTGATTTGCATTTATAAGGCAATTTTCGAATCCTTAATAAGATATGGGGTGGAATGCTATGGAAGCGCAGCAAAAAGCAATCTCGAAGTGATAAGAGAGAGCCAGGAAAAAACGTTAAAATGATAACAAATAAGAAGGATTTCAAAATGAATTTAGAAATATGTGAAACACTTGGGCCTAGACAGTTTTATTTTTTAAAGGTTATTTTTTATTTTTGGTCTAAGTACAAAGACATATTAGAAGAAAAAAAAAGTGATAGAACAAGAGAAAATAAAAAGTACATTTTGCCACTTGTACATAATGTATACGGAGAGAGAATGTCGAAGTACATTGCAACAAAAATATGGAACTGTCTTCCCCAAGAGTTATTAAAAAGGAAAAAAACAAAGGAAACAAAAAAGAAGTTGTTAAATTTTTAATTCATAAGTTGAATGTTGAATAGGTAGCAATCCAATAAAGTAAAAAAGGGAATAGAAAAGCTCGGCCACCGAGACAAGGACTGCAAATACATAATGTAAATAGTGATAAATAAAAAAGAGAAATTGTAAAATAAAAAATAGTTGTAGATAAATGGAACCAGCCGATAGGAAGGAAAATGTCCTGGCTGGACCATAATTGTAATTAATTTGTATATAATGAAATAAAAAAAAAAAAAAAAAAAAAAAAAAAGTGCCGTAATCTCTTATTTTGGCAGAAAGGCGCAATCTCTTATTTTGGCAAAAGTGCCGCAATCTCTTATGGCTGAGAGTATCCGTCCTGATCCCTTAGTATGGATAAAATGCCTGACCCTCTCAATATGGCTTCGATGCGGCCACCCTACAAGAAAGACCCTTTTTGGGACGTTTCCCTCGATCTTTCTACCAATAAAGACCCTTTTGGGAGTTCAATGCGGCCTCCCTAAAAAAAAAAAAAAAAACCCTTTTTGGGACGGTTTTTCTCGGTCTTCCTTCCGATAAACACCCTTGTTTCTCCCGATAAACACCTTCATTTCTCCCGATAAACACCGTTATTTCTCCCGATAAACACCGTTATTTTTCCCGATAAATACCGTTATTTCTCCGACAAACACCGTTATTTCTCCCGATAAACACCCTTTTTGGAGTTCGATGCGGCCACCTACAAGAAAGACCCTTTTTTGGGACGTTTCCCTCGATCTTTCTGCCAATAAAGACCCTTTTGGGAGTTCAATGCGGCCTCCCTAAAAAAAAAGACCCTTTTTGGGACGGTTTTTCTCGGTCTTCCTTCCGATAAATACCATTATTTCTCCCGATAAACACCCTTTTGGGAGTTCGATGCGGCCACCCTACAAGGAAGACCCTTTTTTGGGACGTTTCCCTCGATCATTCTGCCGATAAAGACCCTTTTGGGAGTTCAATGCGGCCTCCCTAAAAGAAAGACGCTTTTTGGGACGTCTTCTTCAGTCTTTACCGGATAAACACCGTTTTATCTCCCGATAAACACCCTTTTGGGAGTTCGATGCGGCCTCCTTAAAAGAAAGACCCTTTTTGGGACGTTTTTCTCGGTCTTCCTTCCGATAACACCATTATTTCTCCCGATAAACACCTCGATAAACACCCTATTCTGCTGATAAACACCGTTATATCTCCCGATATACACCCTTTTGGGAGTTCGATGCGGCCACCCTACAAGGAAGACCCTTTTTTGGGACGTTTCCCTCGATCATTCTGCCGATAAAGACCCTTTTGGGAGTTCAATGCGGACTCCCTAAAAGAAAGACGCTTTTTGGGACGTTTCCCTCGATATTTCTGCCGATAAAGACCCTTTTGGGAGTTCAATACGGCCTCCCTAAAAGAAAGACGCTTTTTGGGACGGTTTTTTCTCGGTCTTCCTTCCGATAAACACCATTATTTCTCCCGATAAACACCCTTTTGGGAGTTCGATGCGGCCACCCTACAAGGAAGACCCTTTTTTGGGACGTTTCCCTCGATATTTCTGCCGATAAAGACCCTTTTGGGAGTTCAATGCGGACTCCCTAAAAGAAAGACGCTTTTTGGGACGTCTTCTTCAGTCTTTATCCGGATAAACACCGTTATATCTCCCGATAAACACCCTTTTGGGAGTTCGATGCGGCCTCCTTAAAAGAAAGACCCTTTTTGGGACGTTTTTCTCGGTCTTCCTTCCGATAAACACCATTATTTCTCCCGATAAACACCCTCGATATTTCTGCTGATAAACACCGTTATTTCTCCCGATAAACACCCTTTTGGGAGTTCAATGCGGCCTCCCTAAAAGAAAGACCCTTTTTGGGACGTCTTCTTCAGTCTTTATCCGGATAAACACCGTTATATCTCCCGATAAACACCCTTTTGGGAGTTCGATGCGGCCTCCTTAAAAGAAAGACCCTTTTTGGGACGTTTTTCTCGGTCTTCCTTCCGATAAACACCATTATTTCTCCCGATAAACACCCTTTTGGGAGTTCGATGCGGCACCCAACAAGAAAGACCCTTTTTTGGGACGTTTCCCTCGATCTTTCTGCCAATAAAGACCATTTTGGGAGTACAATGCGTCCTTCCTAAAAAAAAGACCCTTTTTGGGACGTTTTTCTCGGTCTTCCTTCCGATAAACACCATTATTTCTCCCGATAAACACCCTTTTGGCAGTTCGATGCCTATTTGATGACTTTTTTTTTATTTACAATAATCATTAGCATTGACGATAACTTCAGGATTTATTGTTTTTGATTACTTTTGTTGAGGGAATCGTTTTGTTGATAGTACGGGAATAGAATGGTCGAAGAAGCCTCGAGGCATGAAAGTCCCGGGACTGTTCGAAAAGCGCGGCGTCTCTTATATTAAACGCTAATACACCTCCCTATAAGATTGTCAAACTTAAAATGACTTATATCTAGTATTACCCCCCTTAATAAGTCCAATAGAATGTCCCCCGAGGGCTCTCCGACCCATTAACCAATGAAGTATTGGAAATTCACTCACTTCCTCGAGACGAAAATTGCCTGTTATCCATTAAAAAAACGAGGGGTAAAAAATTAAAAATCACTTCGTCGGTTATTTTTCGATTAAATTTTTCCTTTGATGTTATTACATGACGTAAATTATCAATCAATATTAAACGGTTTTATATTAAAAAGAGCTAGGATAAAATATTGCTTCGTACAATGTATACAGGGAAATAATTGGCAGAAATCTTTGGGATTCCGGGAAGAAGAAGTCCCTAATAAATTTACGTTCGACTCAGTTTCGGTAGTCGAAAAAAAGGGCATTAAACCGGACTGTGGAAGTTAATTAGGGCGAGGCGCGGGCCCCGTTAAAACCCCCCGACCTTTTCGGATTATCTCTTTTCGAGAGGCGGACGCTCGCGTAATTCCGGCCTCACATTAAAATACCGACGGAAGCCACCAGAAAATTTTCGTCCGAGGACCCCCTGAAGAAAGGAAGACCAAACGGGGATTTTTTTTTTCATCGACGCACTCCGAAAAGGATTACAGGAGAATTTTAATCGAACTCTAATGGGAGGTAAAATTCTTAAAACGAAATTGTATACTTTTTTTTTTTGCATTCTCTTACCCAGTTTTTTCTAACCTAAATTCCGTTTTTAAACCCCCAAGTTTTTTAAAAGGTGACGAAATGTATTTCACTAATTTTTCTCTTATCTTTATTGGACTTTACCTTCTCTCATAAAAATATCATAACTTTTTCTAAATAGAAGCATTTTTCATTGAGAAAAGAAGTTTTTGAAAAGATGACGATTTTCACCAAATTTTCACACAAATTTCATTTTTTTTTTTTAAGTTTCCAGGTTTTCTTTTTTAAATTTACGCTTTTTTTTCTGAAAAATTTTAAGTTTTTTTTTTTTCGAAAATTTTTAAGCCAGGAGGTGACTGGAGACTGTAAGAGCCAAAAATCCGATAAAAACTCCTAATAACCCGGTAAAAAGGGTGCTTAAAACCAAGAAATCAGTACGAAAAACCGAAAAAGCACTGTTTATAACCTAGAAATTCGGATTATTGACGCTCTAAAAGCCTGAGAATTTCTAGAATTGTGGGAATAAAAATTTAAATTTGCTTAGTTTTCCGTCGGAAATTTAATTTAAATTAAAGTCGGTAAAAAGTGTTAAAACCAAGAAATTAGAACGAAAACCGATTAAAAAACATCTAATCCGGTAAAAAGGGTGCTTAGAACCAAGAATTAGTACGAACCGATAAAAACACCAAATAATCCGATGAAAAGTGTTTAAAACCAAGAAATCAGAACGAAACCGATAAAAAACATCTAATAATCCGGTAATAAGAGTGCTTAGAACCAAGAAATCGGTACGAAAACCGATAAAAACACCAAATCCGGTAAAAAGGTTTTTTGAACCAAGAAATCGGTACGAAAACGATAAAAATTCCCAATAATCCGGTAAAAAGTTTAAACCAAGAAATCAGAACGAAAACCGATAAAAAACACCAACTTAATAATCCGGTGAAAAGGTTTTTAGAACCAAGAAATCGGTACGAAAAACGATAAAAACATCAAATAATCCAGTGAAAAGGTTTTTAGAACCAAGAAATCGGTACGAAAAACCGATGAAAAATCCCAATAATCCGGTAAAAGTGTTTAAACCAAGAAATCAGAACGTTAACCGATAAAAACATCAAATAATCCGGTAAAAAGGTTTTTAGAACCAAGAAATCGGTACGAAAACCGATAAAAACATCGAATAATCCGGTAAAAAGGTTTTTAGAACCAAGAAATCGGTACGGAAAACGATAAAAATTCCCGATAATCCGGTAAAAAGTGTTTAAAACCCAGAAATCAGGACGAAAACCGATTAAAAAACATCTAATAATCCGGTAAAAAGGGTGCTTAGAACCAAGAAATTAGTACGAAAACCGATAAAAAACCAAATAATCCGGTGAAAAGGTTTTTAGAACCAAGAAATCGGTACGAAAATCGATAAAAACATCAAATCCAGTAAAAAGGTTTTTAGAACCAAGAAATCGGTACAAAAACCGATAAAATTCCCAATAATCCGGTAAAAAGTGTTTAAAACCAAGAAATCAGAACGAAAACCGATAAAAAAAAAACAGCTAATAATCCGGTAGAAAAAGTGCTAAGTCAGAGAATTCGGTGAGAGACGATCTGAAGCCTGTAGGTTACTGGAGACTGTAAGAGCCAAAAATCCGATAAAAACTCCCATTAATCCGGTAGAAACAGTGCCTAAGAACTGAGAATTTGGTGAGAGATAGATCTGAAGCAATGGAGACTGTAGGAGCCATAAATCCGATAAAACTCCTAATAACCCGGTAAAATGGGTGCTTAGAACCAAGAAATCGGTACGAAAACCGATAAAAACATAAAAATCCGGTAAAAATATTTTTAGAACCAAGATATTAGTACGAAAAACCGATAGAAACATCAAATAATCCGTTAGAAACAGTGCCTAAGTACTGAGAAATCGGTAAGAGACAGATCTTAAGCCAGGAGGTGACTGGAGACTGTAAGAGCCAAAAATCCGATAAAAACTCCTAATAACCCGGTAAAAAGGGTGCTTAAAACCAAGAAATCAGTACGAAAAACCGAAAAAGCACTGTTTATAACCTAGAAATTCGGATTATTGACGCTCTAAAAGCCTGAGAATTTCTAGAATTGTGGGAATAAAAATTTAAATTTGCTTAGTTTTCCGTCGGAAATTCACTATTAGTGGAAAGGAAAAAAAAAGTAGTGAATAGTGAATGAAGTTAGGATAAGATCATAGGAACGCGTTGAGAATCAACAAAGAAGGTTTTAAATATAAATCCGTCCGTCGTTTCCGTTTTTATTCGTATCCGTCTCTTTTTCTGCGAGAGCGCCCATTGTGTAGCGAGTATAAATCGCGCGCGTCCGTCTCCCGGGCCTCGCGCGGGGTTCATTTGTTCATAAATCTGCGTTCGTGATTGACCCAGGCCCTCGTCTTGTCTTTCTCTCCCGCCTCTGAGAAAATACCGAAAGGCAAACTGCCCCATCACGAACCCTTTCGGCCAGTACGACTCTACGTCTTATCTGATGAATGAGGCGACCTGATTAATCTCCGCTTTGTGGTCGGATCGACACCGTTGTAAACATCGGCCGCCGACTATCTCGCTACCCTCATCGACACTTTTCATTTGCAGGCAAATGATAAAACCCTGCTTGGCTTATCCCAAAAATTATCCCCTCCATCTTTGCTTACGATAGGAAAACAACTTTTTAGAAGATGTAAAACAGTAAAGCGTGGTGATTTTGGGATTTGGAGCACCAAAACACCAAAAAATCCGGTAAAACGGGTGATTTTGGGATCTAGAGACCCCAAAATCCGGTAAAACGGGTAATTTTGGGATCCTAAGCACCAAAACTCAAAAAAATCCGGTAAAACGGTTGACTTTGGGATCTAGAGCACCCAAAAAACCCCCCCGAAAATTCGGTAAAAGGGTGATTTTGGGATCTAGAGTACCCTAAAAACACCGAAAAATCCGGTAAAACCGGTGATTTTGGGATCTAAAGCACCAAAACACAAAAAAAAATCCGGTAAACGGGTAATTTTGGGATCTAGAGCACCTAAAAACACCGAAAATCCGGTTAAAACGGGTGATTTTGGGATCTACAGCTCTTTATTAACACCAAAAATTTTGGTAAAACGGGTAATTTCGCTACCCTCATCGACACCATTGCAGGCAAATGATAGAACAAAACCCTGCTTTGCTTATCCCAAAAATTATCCCCTC
>JACGAQ010003746.1:0-24647 GCA_014119065.1 Orius insidiosus
TATGAAATGAAGTCACCATGTAGAGAGCATATTACTTTACTTGTCTGCCATAAAATCATTGGGTCTTTGGAAATAAAGGTCACGTTAGATTTTCGCGTTATACTGCTCAACTCTTCATATGACAATATACTTGAATGAACTATACCCATTTTGCAGAACTCTAGACTGGTGTCAATATCGTTTATTTTGTTATATAAAAGCATTAAAGAAATAGTCAAAAAGGAATACTGTTGATTAAGTTCGATTGTGCTCGTTTCATTTGAGAATTTTCAAAATTTCGACAATCTTCTTGTTATTAGCGCGAATTTCTCATATCGTTATTGAATTCACCTATCAAGTTTTTATTGACCGAAAGTTGGTTCTCTACGTCGTGTTCTAAGCGATATTCGTTAATCTGGACTTTTTGGAGGATTTCGTCATACTTGCTTTTGTCATTTGCGTCCATGTTGCCCGTGATCCAGTTTATGGCGGTTCCTAGTCCATTAATAAGTCCACGTCTTCTCCTATGTATACTAGTCTGGATTCCATTCGTTTGAATATGTTGGAGTTTCGTTCTGGTGTACTTCAAATGTAATCTCAAAAGGTTAATACGTGTCTTGTCAGGAATTTTCATGAACTGGTAGATGGTGTGTTCGATGTTATTAAGCTCCGTTAGCAGATTTTTTGTGTTGATATTATGCATATAAGTGTACGTTTTATTGATAACGTAGGAATCTTGGATCCTAATAGGGGCAATGCCTGAGGTTTTAGTAAGGTCTGTCATCTTATATGTCAGTACTGCTGGGGCCAGCATTATCATGAGAAGTATCATTTTGTCCTGAAACAGAGGATTCTTGGTTAGTACTAATTTCTTTTCTTGGTCTTTTAACTCGATTCGGATGAACTTTAAACGGACTCCTTTTGCTATTTGAGGGATAGCTGCCTAGTTTCTGGTCTTTATTATAGGATATTTTCATAAACTTGGGTTTTTTCTTTTATTAAACGTCGTTTTGATGAAGGCTGTCGTGGGAATTTCAACGTTACTTTCGCGGGTCATTATTTAATTGTTCTGTTCGTTGGCTTTTTCACTGTCAATTTTTGTTTTGACTAGGTTATAATTTAAGTTTTCTAGATAATTATCGTTCTTTCTTCTGTTGAGAGTTCTGATACATCGTTTACATATGGGCTTGGAGATTCCAAACGTTATTTCCATTGGAGTTAATTTAAGGTTTGCGTTTAAGGTGTTGTTAAAAGCTATAATGGCTAACTTCATGATTTCTTCCGTGTTATTGTTTTTTGTTGGAGTTGAATGGCATTTAAAATTTCTATTAATGTCGAGTGGGCCCTTTCGAGGAGTCCTTGAGAATCTGGATGACGGCGAAATATAATATGCTTCAATGCCGTATAATTTAAGAAGTCTTTCAACCCGGCATTATTAAATTCACGTCCGTTATCCATTTGTACAATGTTCGGAATGGGAAACAGGGAAAAGTAATTAAATAGGCATCCTTGAATCTCGATTTGGTTAAGACTTTTTAAGGGTAAGCCATTAATTTTTTGAAAAACAATCGATTATTGTCAAGAATTTACATTTATCGTATTGAAAGCAATCGAGCTGTAATTTTGAAATGGTTTTTCAGGGGTTGGAGGAATCTGATAATTTATGCGTATGGGGTTTCTTTCGTACTTTGTTTTTAAACATATTTGGCAGTTATTAATATAATCAGTTATGTCCCTTAGCATGGAAGGCCAATAATGTTTCCTACGAATTTGATTATAGCTTTCGTTAATGCCTCTATGGTATGTTTTTCCCGTGTGGTAATTAGCTATCACTTGTTTTTGTTCGTGTGTGTCGGTTATATCTAGATTTAATTTTTTATATCGTTTTATTTTGATCGTGCTGAATTTTTGTACTATCAATTCCTTAAAATATTCAAAAAAAAGGTCATACTCTTCGGCCAAGATGCCCTCCTGAACAAAGGACACCATATGTGGTGTTAGGTTTTAGGTATTCTACACATGTTTGAATTAATGAGTCTGTTTCGGTAGCGTTAGAGAAATAGATGGTGATTCTGGTTTTTCCAAATTTTCGACGGTGGGGGCTTTAGTTCCTCTTTCAAATATAATTGGTTTGGTTCGATATAAGAATCTTATCGTCATCTACTATTGTTACCTGTTGAGTGGAGCTTTCTTGGGAATGAATTGCGAGTGATTCTGTGTCGTCATTAGTATCGTTAGCGTCCTGAGGTCGGTAAGTGCTGAGAAGTTCGTCTATCACTTGTTGTGGGTCAAAATCGAAGTCGTCAGGGTTAAGTGGCTGTGTGGAAAGGTCCAAGCTTTCTTCTGATTTGTCGCTTACGCTTATCGCATTCACCGGGTGATCTGTCACTCTCGATAGTGCGTCAGCTACAAAGTTTGTTTTTCCTTGTACGTATTTGATCTCAAAATCAGCGTTAATTTCCAGCGAATCAATTTCGAATTCGGTTCCTTTAGGCTGTGTAGCCACTGCAGAGGCTTGTGGTCAGTCTGTATAAGGAATTTCCGTCCGTACAGGTACGGTCTGAAATGTTTGCAAGCCCAAACGATTGCAAGGAGTTCCTTTTCAATTACGGACAGATTGACTTCGTGTTTATTGAGAGTCCTAGAGGCATAGGATATCGGCAGGTCTTTTCCGTCAAAATTTTGTGACAGTACCGCACCAACAGCGTAGTTGGAAGCGTCTGTTGTTAATATAATTGTTTTGAATAGTCAGGGAGTCGTAAGATTGGGCTGTTTTGTAAAAGCAGTTTCAGCGTTTCGCATGCCTCTTTGAATTGTTTATTTTCGGGGTCAATCTTAGCATCATTTTTTAATGCTGACGTGATTGGTTTTGCTATTTTCGCGTAGTCCTTAATCATTTTTCTATAATAGCCGGTTAAACCTAAAAAGGCTTTGATTTGTTTTGATGTTTTTGGTATTGGAAAGTTTCTTATCGCTTCTAATTTTGCGGGGTTAGGCCTAATTCCTTGTTCGGAAATAATATGACCTAAGTACAAGAGTTCGCGTTTGAAAACTCTGTCTTGTCCAACTGGATCTTAAGATTAAATTCTTTGAGCTGTTTGAATACTGATTTTAGGTGTTTTAGGTGTTCTTCCAGGTTATCGGAAAAGATGATTATGTCGTCCATATACTAGGACATTTGGCATTCTAGAAAAGATCATATTCATTGCTCTTTGGAAGGTAGCAGGGGCATTTTTTAGTCCGAAAGGCATTCTTAAAAACTCGAAGTGCCCTTCTTCAGTACTAAAGGCTGTTTTCGAGATCGATTCTGGGTCCATCTCGATTTGATGGAATCCTGAGACGAGGTCGAGTGCACTAAAATAGGTTGCTCTTCCTATTTTTCCGAAAAGATCTTCAATATTCGGCAAGGGGAACTTATCGTCTACCGTTTTTTTCGTTTAGTTTCCGATAGTCTATTACCATTCGAATTTTCCTGATTCCGGAGGCGTCGGGTTTTTTCGGGACGACCCAAATAGGGGAGTTGTAAGGCGAATTAGAGTGTTGGATGATTTTATTTTCCAATAGTTTATCAATTTCAATTTGGACGTCTTTCCTAAAAACTTGGGGATATCGATAATTTCTTGAGTAACGGGGGTTTCGTCGGTTGTTTTTATTTATGTTTTACTAATTTGGTGCAACTTAGTCTGTCTTTTTCTCGTTTAATGATCTCAGGGTATTGGCGTAAAAGGTTGATAATTTCATCCCTCTCTTCTTCTATCATATGTTCGGTCCTTAAGAGATGCGGGATTTCGTCAATCGTTTTTTCTTTGTCTTCGGGACTCATGGTCACGGTTTTGTCAGTTATCTCTTTTACTTCTTCTATTTCCATTGGCTCGGGACTAATGGTCATAAGCTCGTTAGAAAATATTAGACATTTACATTTATTGTTTTCTATATTTACTACTCCCTCTTGGATGCTGTAACAAGGTTTCTTAACTTCCTTGATTAATCCTGTTTTTAAGTCGGGAATTGACCTGACTGGGACTTCAATCAAGTTGAAACCTGGTTTTAGTTTTAATTTTTTCTCTTCTATCATGAAAAGGAGTGGTTTGTTTCCATTTTCGTATTTTAATATCTTATTTTTAAAATCTATGCTAGCTTTCAATACGCCTAACGTTTCGTGACCTAGTAGTATATCATATTTAGGAGAGAAATCAAAAATGTACATTTTTAGGGTTTCTTTTTGGCCGGGAAATGCATTTTCAAGGGTAAATAGGATATATTCAGACCCTTGACTTTCACCTGCGGGAGTTTTTATGATAAAATCTTCTTTTAATCGAGTAGTGGTTTCAGGAACGCAAGATGGATTGATATAATTTTTTTGAGATCCCGTGTCTACTAGCCACTTTCTGTTTTTATTATCTAAAAAATATGGAAGGGATTTAAAAATCGTCTTTAATTCGAAGGTTTGGGGGGATCTTTTGAGGTTTCTGGATCCTGATCTAAAAAATGATGAGTGAGTTGGTTTACGGCTTCTGTCAGTGTTTCTACCTGATGTTTAAGGTCATCAAAGCTCTGTGATTGCAGAGGCTGTGGTTCTTCTTCTAAATAATTAAAATCGAAGGGGTAATTTTCCTGGATTTCCTCTTCTTCTTCCTCTAAATATGTGACTTCATAAGGGGAAGTGTAAGTTTTGAAATTATATCTCGGGCCGTTGGTGTTTTGAGCTGTTCTCATCGAAACAGTGTTTTGGGTTTGATTTGGTTGGTTTCCGACTGGTGGGGGTTGTTGCTGAAACGCGGGGCGAAAGAAAGGTCTTGGTTGGGAATAGAACGGGCGCGTCTGAAAGTAGGACGGGCGCGGCCGAAAGGTTTGAGGATTTGGGGGTTGCGTTTGTTTAGGTGGAATGAAATTTGGGATCTTGTATCGGGGAATAAAGACGTTTTGTTGCGGGGTTCTGACGTTTGAACTGTTGTCAAATTTTAATTGTCCTAAAACAATGCTGCAGTCATTAATTAATTTATTTCGTGCTTCGTCTAGGGTCTTAATTTGTAATACCTGTAAGTGAGCCCCTAAAATGGGGTCAACGCCATGAATAAATGTTCTTACTAGGGTTGCGTTAAGTTGTTGTGTTAATGATTTCAAAAGTTCACCGGTAAATCCGTCTAGTTTGTAGCGAGTTATTACCGTTGTTCTTTTTTCGTCTAACCTGTTGAGAAATTCTATTGGATGTTCTTTGGGGTGTGACTTTAGAATTGACAATTCGGCTATGAGATCTGGGATATTCCTATTGTCCGCGAAATTGTTCTTCAGGGCCGAGATAAGTTCCGCGACGTTAGAGCAGTTGTTGTTATAGGCAACAGCTTCGGCGGGGCCACTCAAACTGGCCAGGGCAGCCTTAAAGAGTACCCAATGATTTTGGACTCTTTCATTAATATTTCATTACAATATGTACTCAAATGTCTTGAATTGTATCAATAAAGACTGGCAGTTTAAATGGTGTACCATCATAGTTTGGTATGTACCTTAGCATATCATGGTTGAGGATTTTTGTGATAGTTGCCATGTTAGGTTGATTTATTTTGGAATTGGGAGTGGAGGATTTTTGGGGAGTTTTCGGGTTGGTTTTATGTCTATGGGGAATATTTAGTTTTGATTGTCTTAAAAAAACTTAGGTATAACGGAAGACTCACTCACAGGTTTCGGTGGAGCTGGGATGTCTTCCGGGTCTTCTTCGTCTGTGGATGATGATGGGGGTTACGACGGGATGTCCAGTTGTTCCGGTCCAGTGTGCAGCGAAGTCCTCACTCAACGAATTTCTTCAAAGGTTGAGTCGTTTTGATCTTCTCCTTTTTTAAATAATCGCGACGAGTTAAATGAACGCTTCGCTGATTATGGAGGTCGATTTGACTAAGTCCTTTGGTTCTTGCTTTCTTCAGATAAAGAGTGAAACTCAAAGCTCAAAACGGTTGGGATACTTGATCACTTCCGAGTTAAGTTTTCTGAAGTCCTGTTCGCGGGCGCCAGTTAAGTTGATAGACTTAAATACTCGCTTTTTAAAAAACAATTTATTGGTTGTACACACGATTAGTTACAGATTTCGAATGACAATGTTTATAGGAAAGGAGTGGTATTTATATGTTTTATTGCTGGCTCAGCAGATTGATGCATATACTAAGGACGAATTATAAAAAGTTTTAAATGAGCGATATCCCGGCATTAAAATAGAATTTAAAAAAATTCCTTCTCAATAATTTTTGCTGGACTTCACGATTATTAATGAACAACTAGGCCGTAGAGGAAAAGATCGGAAGAAAAAAAACAAAAAGTTCCTTTCTAATTTATTCGCGTAAAATGTGCCGGGACCGATTTTTTAATCATTATTTCGGGGCAAAAGGATCCTCCTGCGAAAAGTCGTCAAAAAGAATTAAAGGGTAGTTAAAGAGAAATTTATTTTTAAAAAAACCAAAAACCTATATTTCTTACCTTTCACGCATTGCGTAAGTTGGTAATCAAGGTCTATTTTTTTAGGCAAATTTTTTTTCTCTTGCATTTCTTTTCTTTCTTCAAAATTTACCTTTTTTTTTGTAGTTCGAAACTTTTGGGAAGGTTTTTTTTTTTTCGTTCCGGGGAAATACTGAGCCAAGTAAATTGCCCGTCTTCTGGGAGTTTATAATAGCTTTGTTCCAACCGCAGTGTGAAACTGGTCTGAAACTCCTGTAGCATGCGCAGAAGGATTTGGACGTCAACGGCGTTCAAATCGTTTGTCCGTCAAATCAGAAGTCTGTCCAAATCCTTCTGCGCATGCTCCAGGAGTTACAAACCAGTTTCAAACTGCGGTCGGAACGTAGCTTAGAAAAAATTTTAGATTACAGTTTAGTATATTTTTCTCTGCACATATTTGATAATGCGAAAACAAAGATGTGGGAATCCGAGATGGAAAGCTGTCACGTTTCCAGGACTGCGGAAAACGAAAGTCGCTTAGCCGACGATGCGTGACTCCGTTCGCGTCGCGGAAGCCGCCCGGCACTTGCGGGGAGTGGAAACGATTTTTCGGCAGCCCACACGTCCGCTCCGAAAAAGTGACAATTACCAAAAGATTGGACCACCTGAAAAAGAAAATTAGAAACGGCTTACGTCCGGAAATTACGGCCTAAATTGACTACCGAGTCTAGATTAAAAAGTATTCAAAATTAAGACTTTATAATATAAAAGAGACTTGAAATGATAAGACAGTGGTACCACCCACTGCGAGAAGGGCATTCGACCGCCGTGACACTTTTAGGTCGTGACGGACTTCTCATTAATTATCCGTTCGGAACCTTCGCGAGACATGAGAAAGGGAAAGTAAAGAAAAAAAATTGTCCCAAAAAAATTTTCCAACATCACAATGTAAGCTGAAAGTGAGAATCCGCCGAAGGGGCCTTAATTCCACCTGTTCCAGATCGTGAGAAAACGACAGAACCTCCAATATCAACGTTTTCAATAGAAAAGTACCTACTATTCAAAATTAGATCTACAAGAAAATGTTCTTTCATTAATTTTTAACGGTTGCTTAAAGAGAAGTAAAAATATAGGTGGGGGAAGTATAAAGGAGGGGAAGTATAACGGAGGAGGAAATAATAGTATAATGGAGGGGGAAGTATTATTTAAATTTTCTAAGTTCAAGATTCTTTTTTCAAACGAAATAATTAAATTTTCTAAGTTTTTATTTTTTTCAAAAATTTTCTATGTTATTTTTCCGAAAAATTTTCTCAGTTTTATTTTTTAAATTTACATTTTTTTTTCTCAAAATTCGACAAGTTTTAGTTTTAGTTTAATTTTTTCGACAAGTTTTAATTTTAAGATTGAAATACATGGGAATTTTGCCCAAGGGAGGTCACACTCGTGGAAGTATGAAATTTCTCCGTACTAAAAGGATAATTTTTTTACGCCCAAAATTCGTAAAAAATTTTAAGGAGTAATTGGTGAAAATTTGGTGAAATCGGACCAACGGTTCGGCGCAGCGAATTTTTTAAAATTTCAAATAGACATATCTCCGCCATTTTTTCGAAATTCAAAATCGCCCTCGTCAGTTTCTTGCTCACCGACGAAAAAAAATTTAGTGAAAATCGGTGGAAAATTGAGGCCGTAAAGTGTTACGGAAAAAATGCTACGGCCGGCCGGAACCACAGACAAAGTTGAGATCGGTAAAGATTAATATTAGATTTGACCCTCCGGGAACTGGAAGACCCTTCCCCAAAAACCCCACGTCGAGGTATTACAATAACTTCTTGAAGGAAGTTCAAAGTTATGCACAGTTTTGATTTGCACAGGCGCTTGTGGGTTTGCCGCGTTTACGTAACGTAATCATGAATATTCCATCTGGAAAGACAATGGGACGAAAGGTCCTCTTCTTTCTTTTTTTTTTCTTTCCAGTTTATTTCCACTCGATGTATCGGAAATGATCAGATTTGCATTTAAGAATCTCAAAAGGGGCCTTTCTTTGTTTTCTTGTAACGGCTCACTTTCGCGACGTCCTTTTTTTTCCGAGCGATTGAAACACCCCGAGTACTAGACGCTCTGAATAAATTTACAATCGTTTATTTCTTTACCGCTCTCTTTTATAAGGCGGATTTTAATATTCAAAGAGTGAAAAAACGATAAAAACGACACTTAAAGATATTTATGGCCTTATAAAAACCTATTATTTAATAATAAATGGTTTTTTAAAAATTAAAAATATGTAAAAATAATCAAAAGTTTACCCAAAACGTCGCTTTTATGCATTCCAGGGTTTGAGATAAGGAAATTAGCGATTTAGCCAAAAAAATTCCAGAAGATGCCTCTTTATGTGAATAAAAACTGACATAAACAGATCAAAAAACCGAACGGTTCTCAAGAAAAATGGGCTTATTCTTTTTGAAAACCTCAATCCCCCAAAAACTAATAATCCACAGAGCTCATTTTTTTGCTAATTATTTAGCATCTAAAAACTCATCTTTGGGAATTTTTTGAAATTTTTCCCAAAATTTCAAGGGTGAAAATTAATTTTTATGACTTTTAGAGGTAAAAAAAGTGGTTCCCTTTAAGTTGGCGACATAAAATTAATGCAGCTTTTAGAGGGACCTAAAATGTACCTCTCATAATTTTTTCAGATTTTTCGAGATGGTAGAACAGTATTTTATAACATTTTTTCTGAATTTTAAGCTGTTTCTCACAATAAAATGCATCTTCTGGAGTTGGAGCCCCCCGTTTGTATTAGGTGTACAAAATGAAACTCAGCCACAGGGTACCAAGTTTCATTTTGTACTCCTAGTAGTTCATTTTTTCAAAATTTTGAACATTTTAGGCGTCAAAGTCCATCAAAAGTTGACCTTCTCCGTGTAAGAAGGTTATTGAAGTATAACCATTAAGAAGGTTAATTTTTAAAGGCTTGTAAATCGTAAACCGTTACAGATATTGAAAAAATGCACTAAATAAAATCAGTTGGAAATTCAATTCTCATTAATTTTTATTCTATTCATTTTTTCTCTAGGAGGCACTGTTTTCAAGATAAATTTATTTAAAAAAAATTATTTTCCGAAAATGGTGCGTCCTAGAAAAAATAATTAAGTGCAAATTTATAGAGAATTAAATTTCCTACAATTTTTATTTATTAGGTGTACAAAATGAAACTCAGCCGCAGGGTAAATTTGAATTTTGTAGATTTTAGCCGAGTTTCATTTTGTACACCTAATAAAAATAAACAAAAGTCAGATTACCTCGAGGAAGTTTGTCAATAGCGGACCTTCCACTTGCATTCCGGACGACATCGGCGACTACGTGAATCGTCGAGTCGAGACTTGAGGGACGTTTGCGGACTTTATATGGGCGTAGACGACTCAATAAAAAAATCCAATTAAAGAGACAATCGCTAATTTCAATTAGGGGACCTTTATCGAATGAGAATGAGACCGGTTGCCTTAAAAAGAAGTACCGTCTTCTTACCAACTTAAAATACCGTTTGAATTGAGAAACATGGTGGTGAAATGCCACAGAAGGAAAGATGAGAAAATCCTCATCAACTCGTCAAAAATTAGCTTTGCTCCTAGTTTGTAACTACGCAGAAGGATTTCGACGTCAATTTAGACGTCGTCCTAATCATTTGTCCGTCAAGTCATCTGACGTTAAATTTGACGTGTAAATCCTTCTGCGCATGCTCCAGGAGTATCAAACTGCAGTTGGAACATTATATCATTGTTTTCGTCTTGTTGACCAGAGGGCGGATAACCTTTTTTTTCCAATGATTTGATATAATTTTTATTTATCTGAATGACATAAAAAGTAGTAAAAGAAACACTCACGTCTATAGAAGGGAAAAGGCAATAAACGCCGGTTAAGCCGACATGAGAAACACGATCTCGTATGTAGGTAAGCAGGTGAGATGTCCGATTTCCCGCTTCTAAGCTCATTACGACCGGTTATAAAAAAAGAAGGAAAAAAAGTATCCTCTTCAGAAAAAAATCGTTCTAGTAGACCCAACGGCGTCAGCTTTCTCTGATACACCGGCTTGTGCAATTGACAATTTTGACGGGCGTTTTTTTATAAATAACCGCCTTGTTTATCGTCACACTCTAAATGGCACCCTTCCGCCTACGAACCCTGGACATTTTTTCAATAAAGGAAAAACAATAAAAAAAATAGTAAAATTATAAAATACACTTACTTTCTACGGATTTTCAATTTTGGTTACCGTCCCTTTATTGCCTAATTTAGGCAAGGTTTTGAGTGAAAATCAAGGGTTGTGTCGCTCTCAGCCAATGAGAGCACTCAGTTCGAGGACTTCTTAAGGTACCCCAGTAGCTACTTTGAGAAAAACGGAGGGAAATTTGAAGGATTCCTTTATTTGAACGGACAGATCATTTCACGATCAATACGAAATTGAGAAAGAATTTTCAAGGAAACCTTGAGGGGTTCCTTACGGAACATTATTATTATTGCTTTGATCCTTACTGACTGCATCGATCAATCTTTGCCAGGGATGAGCGATATACAAGGTGTCCAGAAACACTTGGCACACGTCTGGGAGAGTGTTAAAAAGTGGTTTTATGATAAAAAGTTAAATAAACCCCCCTTAATTAAATCAAAGAGTTTGATGGTGATATCCAAAATGCGTTTGGATATACAGGGTGCCCCAACAGAATTTAACTTCCTTATAAGAACCTCTATTTTTTATTTCAGATTCGTAATCTACGCAAAATTTCATGTTGATTTAACTGTTCATATGTCCATTTTTGACAACCTAAAAAAAATGTCAAATTTTAGCGTTTTTTGCGCTAAAATTCGTTATCGGAATTTTTGGCCAAAAATCACCTTTTTTAAGGCGTTGTTCAGTTTTCGCCAATTTTGAGCGTATAAAAGTCCCAAAATAACGAAAGTAGGGGTTTTCCTTGGCGTGGCGGAACGCTGTACGCTACCGCTCTCCTATAGATGAAACTTTTATTCGATATATCGATATTTTTCTTCCGATATATCAGTGCCACCGATATATTTGTTCGGATATATCGGTCGACCGATATTTTTATAATCGCCCATCGTCTTTGGAGCCTGCCATTTCAATTTTTTCCCTAACAGTACAGATTTTCACAAAAATTGGAAAAATACTGTCACTTTTTTTATCAATAAAACGTAGATAACTGTTATCTTCATTCTCTGAATTATAAAAATAAATTGCTCTAAATGACGTCATTAGTAAACAATTTTTTCCCCCCGTGTCAGCCAATGGTGTCTCATTTAGGTTATTTATTCAGGGTAACTTGTTATAAAATACGTAAATTTTATTTTTAAATTAAATTTGAACATAATTAAAATACTGCTGAGAAGAAACAAAAGTCATAAGAGGAATGACGAATCCGACCAAAGTAACGGCGACCGATGCCACAAAAAGTTTTCCCATTTGAAGCAAACATGTTTTCCAATTTCTTTCTTTTCGCGGGCTCCCTTCACTGTAAATCTGAAAAATTCCATTTTCCGTATCAACGCTTTTTCCGAAATTACTAAAAATCTTCATATTTCTGAAACAAAAAAAAAATTTTTTTAAATTTCATGACATGTCGAAAAAATGCGACGGACGGCCGGCCACAGGCAACCTCAAGATCACTAAAAATTTTTTTAGTCTGGAAGACCCTTTTGCAGTGATGTCCCAATAACTTCTGAAAACTGTGCAATTAAGAAATTGTGTAATAAAATAAAGTCATTAAAACTTGCTCTACTATTTTTTTTTATGACGTCGTAAAAGTTTTAAATTGTGACATTATTATAGTAGTTTCTTTGGAACCACTGAACCGATATTTTAACTTTCCATAAAGAAATGTTCTTGTGACACCCTCCATGGAACATTTCGGCAAAGACCTTTTCTTCTTCATACTTAAAATTTTTTTTGACATAATGGACGTAAAATTGCGCTACTTTGAGGAAGTTTTCGTCGGGGATTTAACTTATTGTTGCTAAATTTACAAATGGTCAATTTTCAATTGATGCGTTTAAAAATTATAATACTTTCTCTATGGATAAAATTATTTTAGTTAAAGTGAAAGTTTTTATTCTTAAATATATAGGCATACCTTTTATTCAGATCACAAGAAGAGTAAAAAAACGACACAATGAAAAGATGTCATACAAAATGTTAAAAGTGAATCTTTTATAATAGAAAAAGAGTTTTTTCTTTCTATTTTTTTTCTCTAAGATTGGAGACGTGGAAACACTTGAAATCTGACTGAAACGTAAATAATCTGAAAAATGGGAGGGAGAAGATAACGCGTTTTTCTTTTGTCGACATAAAGGGAAGACGAAAGTGAGAGAACGCAAGGTTGCGGGCGGGGTTGAAAATCAAGGACGGAAAAACGAAACCCGCTACAAAAGAACTCAAGGTTGAAAGGGTCACGAAAGATAAAAAAATTTTGTTTCCTATTAGGTGTACAAAATGAAACTCAGCCACAGGGTAAATTTGAATTTTGTAGATTTTAGCCGAGTTTCAGTACACCTAGTAGTTCATTTTTTCAAAATTTTAAAATTTTAGGCGTTAAAGTCCATCAAAAGTTGACCTTCTCCGTGTAAGAAGGTTATTGAAGTATAACCATTAAGAAGGTTAATTTTTAAAGGCTTGTAAATCGTAAACCGTTACAGATATTGAAAAAATGCACTAAATAAAATCTGTTGGAAATTTAATTCTCTTTAATTTTTATTCTATTCATTTTTTCTCTAGGACGCACTGTTTTCAAGATAAATTATTTTAAAAAAATTATTTTCCGAAAATGGTGCATCCTAGAAAAAAATAATTAAGTACAAATTTATAGAGAATTAAATTTCCTACAATTTTATTTATTAGGTGTACAAAATGAAACTCAGCACAGGGTAAATTTGAATTTTGTAGATTTTAGCCGAGTTTCATTTTGTACACCTAATATTTTAGAAATTTTTGACCCCCCAGATTTAAAAAAAATTTATTTCATCCGTTTATACTTTTTCTTCAAGATCATTTTCTTAACAGGTTGGAGAGGACGGGTCGTAAGTGTGCCAGCGAGACCGGTACCGAAAGTCAGAGAACACGTCCCGTTGGTCCCAAAGCGTTTTTTTTTTCTTTTATTCGACCGTAGATCAAATTAGAAATAAATTGTTCCGAAAGATCGTTAAGAATGGAATAGAAAAAAAAAATCGATTAGATCGGTCACGGGCTCTTTGTCCGGCCCTCTTGCGGATGTCGTACGTGATAACTCGCACTTTAGAAACCCCGGTGAAATCCAAAAATCTCCTGCTTGCATTTGTACTTTACTTTCAAAAAAAAAAAAAAAAAAAAAAATTGATGTGTGTCGGTGGAAAATTTTGTATATTTTAGAAAAATAAGGCTATCATAATAGTCACAATAGGTTCTAAAATTTACACCCTGGAAAACGATGGGTCTTTTTGACCCCACGGGGTCTGGGGACCCATTCCCCAATGGGCCTCCCAGACCCCAGACCCCGGGAGATCAATTTTTGGTGACCATATTCTTACTTTTAAAAAGTTACATCATTGTCGCAAGGATCTCATGATGAAGAGTTTATTTATTTTGGATAAAAAGCAAGCTACGAAAAAAAAAAAAAAAAAAAAAAAAAAAAAAAAAAAAAAACGTTAAAATTGTATACCACGTGAAATTGTCTGTAGAATCCGAATCTGCAATCAAAATAGGGGTTCCCATTTTAGCCGAGAAGTTATGGCCGTATTAAAGGGACATTGTGGACATTATGCGCATGCGCAATCAAAAAACCGTATTGAGATTCGTAATGTGCGCTCAAAATTAGGGGGGGGGGGTTGTAACTTTTTTGAATCCGGAGACGTCCAAGCGAGATAAGAAAATTAAGTTTTTTGACGTGGGTTTCAATTTAACTTTTTTCTCTATCTTGATTCGTTTTCGCTGGGGAACACCAGTAAGTTTCAACCTTGTATAATATATTTTATCATGATTGTATTCATTTCGACATAATGCGGTTCGCCATAATGCACATGGCCATAGAAATCGCTAGTTACCGTTCACCATAAGAAATCTGCAACTCAACAAAGATAATAGTCGAAAACGTTCATCATAATGCATTTGAACATAATACATCTCACCACAAAGAAGAGATTTAACACTTGTCGTTTCGACATAAAATTTTCGTTTCAACATAACGCAGTTGAACATAAAGAAACTGATATTCTAATTTTTATTGCGTATGTATTCCGCAAGGAGCTTGATTTTTAACTAATAACCAATAATGGAGGAAGAATTATTGCGAATTGCATTATTATGCAGCTTCCCGCTGTGTCTACTAAACCTCTCGGAGATAGGGTTCACAGTGAAAAGAAGAATGATTGTGATAGAGGGAATAGCTCACCTGACGAGGCTTTTTAAGCCGAAACGCGCGTCGTGAGATACCCGTTATCACAGTCATCTTCCTCCATTATTGGTTATAGTTAAAAATAAAGGAAACTTTCATTTTAAAGAACTTTTAGCCATAAACTGTTTCTGTTGTTTGGGCATAATAAACTCACCATAACTAGGGACAGCCAAAGAGCAAGCCTATTTTCTCCGTTTAAAACGAAATTATGGAGAAACGACAAAATCCTCAAAACTTGACAGTTCACAATAATGCAATTCGCAATTCCTTGCGAGTGAAAAAAAATTAACCACCTTGTGTCATAAAACGAGCTGATCCCATTGGCTGCCTCCTTGCTAGTTTATGGTAAGATGCTTTATGTTGAATTGCATTATGGTGAACTGTCAAGTCTTTTTTTTTTTCCAAACCTTTTTTTCCCCGAACTTTGAGACAAACTTTGTCGTATAGAAAGTAAGGTTGATTTAAATTCGTTGGAGGAGAGTATTGTGTTAAAAGGTTGTAGATGGGATTAGGTCATAAAATTAAGGATTAATCGGAAGGGAGGAAAAGTGGTGGGGAGATTCCTCGATTCTGGTAAAAGTGTTCGCTTTCACCAAAAGTCTCAGACATTACGGTTTCGGGGGAGACCCAATTATAACCAGGAGTATTTTTACACCCGAAAATTTCCATTGTCACCATTTTTTTTCTGTCTTGAGAAGTGAGAAAAAATTATTTTTCCCACGATTGTCGGACCCCTTTGCGAATCCGTTCTACACGCGCTTTAAGGAAAATAAAATTAAGAAAAAAACTGTAGGTTTTCTGGTTATTGTTTATTTTTGATTTTCCATGCTGAATCGATTTTCTTGCTGCTTTTCCTGTTTTTTATTTTATTTTTTTTTTACTAAACGAGGAAGTTATCGCATTCGTACTTAGGTACGATGTTACGCCCAATCTCGAGCTAATTTTTTTCGATCTCGCACATAAATAAATTAGAATTCATAAAATTTAATAACAATAATAAGAAATAAGTAATAAACTAATTAGTTATGAGAGCTTTGTTTCAACTGTAGTTTGAAACTCCTGGAGCATGCGCAGAAGGATTTGGACGTCAAGTTTGACGTCAGATGACTTCAGATTTGACGGAAAATCGTTCTACGTTTGCTCCAGGAGTTCAAACCAAGTTACAAACTGCGGCTGGAACAAATCTATTAATACTACTATTATCGTAATGTCATCATGGGGGGGGGGGGGAGTATAACGGAGGGGAGTATAACGGAGGGGGAGTTTAAGGTAGGGGAAGTATAACGGAGGGGAAGTATAAAGGGGGGAAGTATAAAGGAGGGGAAGTATAAGGGGGAAGTATAAGGGGGGAAGTATAAAGGAGGGGAAGTATAAGGGAGGGGAAGTAAAAGGGGGATTTTTGCCCAAGGGAGGTCCCTCTCGTAACGGGTGGACCTATGAAATTTTTCCCTACTAAAATGATAATTAATGTAAAAAATTGATAATTTTTTACACCAAAAATTTTTAAAAAATATATGGAGTTTTGGTGAAAATCGGAACAACGGTTCCGCAGCGCAGTTTTTAAACGTTTTGTAAAAGGTTCTCTCACACTATTTACCGAATTAAAAGCTGATAGGCTGCCAAGAGAAAACATTTATCGGCTCTCGCTTACTTTCTTTGTTTTAAATGTGAAGATTACTTATAATTGAACATATCCTGAGATTACAAAGTTCTTGTTAGCCATAAAGCCCGTTTTTTATCCTTTCATGTAAATTTGGCCGTTTAAGGAGGGTTTCTAAAGGGACAAAATTTGGATGTTTGAAGTTTTCAAGAAAAGAAAAAAATCTTTACATAATTAAATATGTAACTACTTTTCTTTCACGATTTCCCCTGTTATATTTGTCACGTTTTCGTATCTTATCTGATTTTTCAAAAGTTTTCTACGCCGAAAATTTGAAAGTGAGAAATGAAAAGATCGTGATCATGTCCCGACCTGATTATTGCATTGTTGATATTCCGAAATATACGGAAACGTCTTTTTTGAAATTCGTAATTCGAAAAATGGGTTTAATTTATTCGTAGGAGGTTATTTGAAATATGGCCTTTGGGACGGGAAATGCACACGCCCAAAAAAAACCAACGCCCTCAACTGCATAACTGCATTTTTGTCTTGCCTTTTAAAACTTTCCCAACCCAGGGGCAATTTTAAGACACTGACATTTCCGAATAGACTTGTTGGAAAAGATGGGAATAAATCGAAAACTCGCCAAGGCTTCCTAGATCGGGAGAAAATACGGGCTCCCCTATTTCTGTGTCACCTATTTATATTCAATAACTATTGTTTTCTGCAGGTCAAGATTAAATATGAAGGTGAAAATTATAATATTTAACCCACTTATTTTTTTAAAACCTGGCCTTAAAACGCCAAATTAGATCGTCGCCAGTTTAAACAGAGTAATGGTAATCATTTTTAACATCCTTAAAGAAGTTATTGGTTTTTTGGGGACTTCCAGACCCTATTAGCCAAGGGATAAAAGCCATCGTATGATTACGATTATAATCGTAACCTAAATTATGACCACGATTAAGCCCAATTCTGGTTTTGGAGTAAATATCAAGCAGAATATGGAAATAGACGTAATGAACAGAAAGAAAAAAAATAATGCAACGACCATTGTTCAGCTTTCTTCCGCTAATTTTTTTTATTCTCTGCCCGATTGCAAGCCTCTCAATAAACGTTTGTTCCTTATGACGCCATAATCAAAGAAAGTTACCTTTTTTGTCTTCATTCAAACTTTTACTTTCATGAGCATTTCTCTAATACAGTATTTACCTACGTTTAATAAAAGGCAATAAAATTGAACGTTTTATATCAACAGTTTTGTAATCAAATGACTTTTTTTTTCCTAATGACAAACTTTCCCTCAAAAGACAAAATGAGGGTTTCTTCAAAAATTGTCAAACTGTTTTTGAATTTAAATAATTAATTATTAGGTGTACAAAATGAAACTCAGCCACAGGGTTAGATTTTAGCCGAGTTTCATTTTGTACACCTAGTAGTTCATTTTTCAAAATTTTAAACATTTTAGGCGTTAAAGTCCATCAAAAGTTGACCTTCTCCGTGTAAGAAGGTTATTGAAGTATAACCATTAAGAAGGTTAATTTTTAAAGGCTTGTAAATCGTAAACCGTCACAGATATTGAAAAAATGCACTAAATAAAATCAGTTGGAAATTTAATTCTCTTTAATTTTTATTCTATTCATTTTTTCTCTAGGACGCACTGTTTTCAAGATAAATTTATTTCAAAAAAAAATTATTTTCCGAAAATGGTGCATCCTGGAAAAAAATAATTAAGTGTAAATTTATAGAGAATTAAATTTCCACAATTTTTATTTATTAGGTGTACAAAATGAAACTCAGCCACCGGGTAAATTTGAATTTTGTAGATTTTAGCCGAGTTTCATTTGTACACCTAATATTTTTAAAAATCCGCATTGAAAAATAGAAAATCGGCGGAGAAGCGGGAAGATAAGCTTATTAAAAAAAATAATAACGGATGCACCAGTTACCTTGGAGAATTTCGTCCTTGACCCTCATAGTCCCACCCGGTACACTCTCACTACTTTCCGTTTCTTTCCCAAGTAGGTATCCTTCCCTCTACTTTTTTCCTTCGTTTATTTAAAAAAATCCAATTGAATCCGATTGACATTTCCATCCTGGGAAATTAGTCTCTTGAAATAATTGAATCTTGTTTGTTTTGTCCTTAAAGGATCCTTGATGTCTTTTTCTTAAGACGGCCTTAACGGTTCTACCTTAAAATTATTGGAAAGAGAGAAAAAAAAATATTCCGTCTTTCACCGGCAAAATGTGTGAGACGAATCGACATTCTCCACATATGGGAGAGTTACGGGCGGAATTTTCCCGCGTTTCTATTGTCTGTTAAAATGGCGTTTATAATTTTTATTGAATTAACCACCCCGAAGGTGGTCCTTGGGCCTTTCCACTCCGGTCGAATTTTTAACGCCTTCAAAAAATAAAAATATGAAGAGTACGGGGGAGATTTTATTCTATTAGCTTTGTTCCGACCGCAGTTTGAAACTGGTATGAAATTTCTGGAGCATGCGCAGAAGGCACGTCTAATTTAACGTCAGATGACTTCTGATTTGACGGAAAAACGAATTGAACGACGTCGAATTAGACGCCCAAGTCCTTCTGCGCATGCTCCAGGAGTTTCAAACCAGTTTCCAACTGCGGTTGGAACAAAGCTATTAATCTTATCTCCCTTTTCGCCCAGCAAAAATAAAATTTATCGCAAAAATAATTTTTTTTTTCTTTTCGTGAGGCGAAGACTCATTTTCAACTTATACTGAAATTTTTAACTTCCGTTATTGTTATACCCTCCACGTCGGGTTTTTAGGGAAAAGTCAAATCGAATCGTCGCGTTAGTTCTAACACTGGACAAGTCATTTTTCCAAGGTTTTCAGGAGAGCCACGGATTAATTTTTCATTGGAATCAATGCATCACCTGTTGGCTAAATCGTGAACTAAGCGTTTTCTGTTGGTAATAGGGTTAAACTACCAACGGAATTCAATTTCCACAAAATTTACCAGTAACAATGCCTAACTCAAAATTGATAAAAAATGACTTATCCGTGTTAGAACTAACGCGACGATTTATCTTTACCGATCTCAACTTTGTCTGTGGTTCCTTCCAGCCGTCCAATTATTTTAAATCCCAAAAATCGAGGGAAATGGCTAATTTTTTTTCTTGATATTTGTGATGAAATTACGTTGCTCTACTTTGAGGAAGTTCTATTCAGGGCGAACTCCAGACGTTCAAAATCGTTTCGAATTTTAAATTTTCATAAAATTTCACCGGGCTTTTTTCCATTATTTAAAACGGATCTAATCTTCGATCTAAGACGGGATTCGAATTAATTTGGGCAACACCTTTTTCTAATCTTCTTTATTGAATGCAAATTTTTGATTAAAATTCTCAACAAGAAAATAAAGTGAAAAACGGCTTCGCCTAGAGAATCCTTTTTTATAGAACTTCGCTTTTTTGAAAGCCTCATTAAATCGTCACCGGAGAACTAGGAAATCTTAGATTAAAAAAATTCAATAAAATAAATCTTGAGTTAATTGGAAAGAAAAGTCGGCTTTCGACACTCTTAATTATCGACACTGAATGCATTTCTTGAGTCCCTGACACAATTCATATAAATTGACGGACTTCACAAATCGAGAATTTTTCTGAATTTTTTTTTTTTACTTTTGGATAATTACCCTTTGAAAACTTGTCACGATTTGAGATACCGAGCCGAAGATAAATCTCCGATGCATTATTCAAACATGACCCGATTTCCAGTGCGTTGGAAGACACAAAACAAATATAATATAAAAAGTATCGCCTAGTGCAGATTATGACGTAATATTAAAGAGCAGGCGAATGCGGTCAAATATTGCACTGGTCAACTGAGGTTTTACCTATAGAAAAATTCTTTTTGCGGTTTTACCTTTTGATTTTAAATTTGATTCAATTTCGTCCTAGACACAATTTTTGCCTTTCAAATGGTTTAACTTCCTTAAAAAAATTATTTTACCCTCCGCGTAGGGTTTTTGGGGTCTGGAAGACCGTAGGGTCAATTTGAATGTGGATCTCTACTTTGTCTTTGGTTCCGGCCGGCCGTCCGATTTTAACCTATTTTTTATACAAATTTTTTTAGTCGGTCAACAAGAAACGGGGACGATTTTTGAATTTCGAAAAAATTGCGGAGATATGTAAATTTGAAATTTTAAAAAATTCGCTGCGGCCGAACCGTTGGTCCGATTTTCACCTTTTCTACAAATACTCCTTATATTTTTATAAATTTTAGGTGAAAAAAAAAATTAATCGGGAGAAATTTCATTTTTCACCCTTTGCGAAAGGGACATCCCTTGGGCAAAAACCCATTATTTCTACCTTGACACTTCCAAAAACTGAAAATTCGAGAAAAAAAAAAAAAAAAAAAAAAAATTTTTCAAAAAAAAGTTTTCAAAAGTTTTAGTCCCCTAGGATTAGAATTTGTTGTCAGTGGATATTCCCAGGATCCCCCCCCCCCCGGAATCAGCAACGCCTTTTAGTACGGGCGAAACTTCCTTAATTCTGTACGTAATCTCAATAAAAGTTTCTAAATTAACCACTCCAAACCTAAATTTCTCAACAGGAAAGAAATCAAGAGGTTGGAAAACATTGTGGTTGACAATATTTTAACGACCGACATGTTATTGGGTTGAATAAAACAGTTCGCGGTTTCCCATTGTTTACTATTAACAAGGGTTTTACAGTTTGCGGGTGCTTTATTTCTGACGTAATCCCTCCGAGGGACAAAGGCCGAGAAAGGAGCGAGAACGGTCCACGTCCTTCACCTCACCCGTTGACATCCTCGCCGCTTCTGTTGAACTTTTTCAAATATGTACATTTTCGTTTATCCATAGTCAGCTTTAAAAACCCAGTTTCGTGACCTCCTTGACTATAAACGTCCTGGAATTGATTTTAGGTTTGAACTTTTGGGGCTTTTTTGCTTCGATGGCTTTCACAATTTCGGTAATAGTCCAGTTATATAAGAATATTTTAGTATCTTACCGGCTAAAATATACTCAAAAGTACAAAAAACCTAGTTTTTCTTAAGTTTATTTTTTGTTGCTTTGGATTTCATTTAAAAAAAAAGAAGTTAAAAGAGAAACGCGGCAGTTTCCGAATGGCCGATTAGCCGAACCAATTACAAACCTTTTTTTTTCCTCTATGAATCCTTTCACTCAATTTTGATATTCGTATGGCCACGCCTATAGCTCAAATTAAAGCTGAACATCACGTACGATTTACTACTTTTACCATTAAGTTACACAAGATCGATTGGCTTTAAAAAAAAATTGATAAATGATCGTTCTGGAAGTAGTAATTTGTCGTGTTTGTTTTAGAAATACACTGCGGATGCAGAGAAAATTATGGATCTGGCTTAAAAATCGGAAAATTAATTACTTTTATAGCTTTCGAAGGAAGAAGGAAGTGTCGCCTTGCGGCGCTTCTCTCTGTGAACACTCCACAAAATGCGTTCAACTAACGCATTTCACCCTAAAGCAGTTGAACATAAAAAATCTGCATTTCGACATAAGAATTGTAGTACACCATAATGCGTTTTGGCATAATTCCATTGAACATAAAGCTCTCAAAAGTTCAAAAGAGCATAATGCATTTCGACATAACACGTTTCGCCACAAACGACTTTTTCAATAAATGCAATTCGACATAATAAAAGTGCAAGTCACCATAACGCTTCTCACCATAAAAGCCTTAAACTTTAAAACGTTTTTACTTGTCGTTTGGGCATAATACATCTCACCATACACTAGGGACAGCGGAAGAGCAAGCCTACTTTCGCCGTTCAAAACGCGATTATGGCGAAAAGACAAAAACCCTTAAAATTTGACAGTTCACCATAATGCAATTCAACATAAAACCATCTCACCATAAACTAGGAAAAGCAAGCAGGCACTAATGGGATCAGCTCGTTTTATGACACAAGGGGGTTAATTTTTTTTCACTCGCAAGGATTTGCTAATTGCATTATGGTGAACTGTCAAGTTTTGAGGATTTTGTCGTTTCACCATAATCCCGTTTTAAACGGCGAAAATAGGCTTGCTCTTTGGCTGTCCCTAGTTTATGGTGAGGTGTATTAGGTGTACAAAATGAAACTCAGCCACAGGGTAAATTTAAATTTTGTAGATTTTAGCCGAGTTTCATTTTGTACACCTAGTAGTTCATTTTTTCAAAATTTTGAACATTTTAGGCGTTAAAGTTTATCAAAAGTTGATCTTCTCCGTGTAAGAAGGTTATTGAAGTATAACCATAAGAAGGTTAATTTTTAAAGGCTTGTAAATCGTTAACCGTTACAGATATTGTAAAAATGCACTAAATAAAATCTGTTGGAAATTTAATTCTCTTTAATTTTTATTCATTCATTTTTCTCTAGGACGCACTGTTTTCAAGATAAATTTATTTAAAAAAAATTATTTTCCGAAAATGGTGCATCCTAGAAAAATAATTAAGTACAAATTTATAGAGAATTAAATTTCCTACAAGTTTTATTTATTAGGTGTACAAAATGAAACTCAGCCACAGGGTAAATTTGAATTTTGTAGATTTTAGCCGAGTTTCATTTTTTACACCTAATAGAATTTAAATATGATTTATTTTATCGATGTAGGCTCATTAGCAAGTTTCGAACCAATGTTTCGATGTAATATCCGTTATTTTGTAAAAATCTGAAAGAGAAAAAAACTTGATTTAGACATTTTAATCAATGTCGAAACTGTATCAGCCTTGGCCGTTCTAACATTTCGTGTCAAATAAAACGCTCCAAATTTTTTTGTCTTACGAAATTTAAATGTAGAAGAAAAAGCCTGAGTAGATTGAATGACCGGAAAAGCGTTTATCTGAAAAAAATGACGTTGGACTTATTTTGGGAAGATTCACTGAGACGGGATCCATCCATAATCGCAATTGCGTAAATTTTCGGTCTATTGACTTCCTTTGTGGAAGGGGGCTTTAGAGACGATTTTCTGACGTTTCACCCAGTTTTGAAAATCCGGGCGGAACTTCCGATAGCGTTTACGTAAAAAATAGACTTCACGCAAAAAAAAGAAACATTTGACATTCGCGCTGTCCTTTAGGTCATTAGTATGAAAATTGTAATGTTAGCTTTCTTTCCTGTCAACATGGATGTCTTACTTTATTCAAAAGAGTAAGCATGGGGAAAAAAAACCGAATGTGTTTAACAAGCTTAGCGATTACGAGACTTAACACGTGATTTTATACGCTTTATTGTAAGCCATCCCAACGGGAAGAACTTCTTTCACGCTTGTCAATGATATTATATTGATAGCATAATATTAGGTACAAATGAAACTCGGCTAAAATCTACAAAATTCAAATTTACCCTGTGGCTGAGTTTCATTTTGTACACCTAATAAAAAAAATTGTAGGAAATTTAATTCTCTATAAATTTGCACTTAATTATTTTTTCTAGGATGCACCATTTTCGGAAAATAATTTTTTTTAAATAAATTTATCTTGAAAACAGTGCGTCCTAGAGAAAAAATGAATAGAATAAAAATTAAAGAGAATTAATTTCCAACAGATTTTATTTAGTTTTTTTCAATATCTGTAACGGTTTACGATTTACAAGCCTTTAAAATTAACCTTCTTAATGGTTATACTTCAATAACCTTCTTACACGGAGAAGGTCAACTTTTGATGGACTTAACGCCTAAAATGTTCAAAATTTTGAAAAAAATGAACTACTAGGTGTACTGAAACTTGGCTAAAATCTACAAAATTCAATTTACCCTGTGGCCGAGTTTCATTTTGTACACCTAATATATCAAAATAGGAAAAAAGTTACTTAGGCTTTTCTTTAGCCGTTTCGTCAATGGCTAATTAACAAGTTTTTCTATTTGCGTTTAAACTTGGACTTTCTCTAACCGATGACATGTCGGAAATGAAGAGAGAGTGAAGTTTATCGAGCAACGGCTCAATTATTCAATAATTAGGACAAAAGGGGTTAACATAAAAACCTATTTTCTCACGGTGAAGCAGCTTTCGAAAAGCAGAAGCGAAATAAACAATATGCCGAAATATCCAATTATTCGTAATTCAAAAATCATCCTAGATTTCCATAGTCTTTTTAAGGGTCAAGTGAAAGGGAATTTTAGGTGATTTGCGTAATCTCATGCTACCGTCGTCTGATATGCGTCCTTCGTTAGAGCGGATCATTACTTCTCCCTTGTTCTGT
>JACGAQ010003747.1:0-24647 GCA_014119065.1 Orius insidiosus
TCTACGAAAAGGTTAATGAGCGGTTAATGTAATATACCTTACCTGGCAAGTGATAGGAACGGAAGGTTCACAGTGTGTAAACCTGATTTTTAGCAGAACTACAAACAACGTTTTCCATCGTGTTGTTATATAAAACTAATTCTTCTTTTGAAGCCCTTTCACATTCCCATAGAGCGTTTTTACATGTGCTAGATATAAGTTTAGAAAGAATTCTAAATGAGTGGCTTTACCATAATTGAGGTCCTTTTGGGTCTGGTTTTATTTCTTTATATCCTGAAGGATAGTCAAGACCTTTTTTAATGCAGGGACAGTCGGAAATAAGGATGCAGTTTTCTTTATGGTCCATCGTGTAGCCAGGAGGGCAGTAACAGCCTTCCAAACAATTCAAGCATGATGTCTCACGAGAGATGTCCAAACAGGATCTTGTAAAGAACTTCCACAAACTTCGTACACTTGTCCTCGAGGACATCGAAGTCCTTATCGCACATAAAGGTCATCAAGCATTTCTATAATTTACTTACCACATTCTCGAACTTGAGGCCTCCAGTCGATTTTATGGCCACCTTTAGAACATCGATCAGCGTACGCTGAAATTATCGGGCAATAGCAATCGGAAGGACGATGATTACAAGAGCAGACATCATAAAGGCAGAATTTATAATAATCTTTTTCATCATCTTCAAGCTCGCATTCTAAAAATTCTTAGTAAAACAATAAAATCATTATGGCAGCCTACCTTGAAAATGGGTTCGTTGAAAATGTCGCAGATTTTAGTAGCCAATGATTGAAGTTTTGAGTCTGCTTTTGAGCAAGGGTTTTCCAATGAAGTATTCATCGATGGGCAACTTTCTTTAGTTTTCCATTTATTTCCAAAAGAAATAGCATCTTGTTCAACATCTCCTTCGGGTGTTAAGAAATCGTCAGACCTTTGCCCATTGAAAGTTCCACAAAGACCCTAAAGAAAATCAAAGGCAAGTTTTTAAATTTAAATTTTACCTTCGTTTTTCCTTTTAAAGCTGGCGGCGCTTGAATGTAAACTCTTGTTTTTCCATCCCACATAACCTCCACTCCATCAAACAATACAACTAAACATATATTAAAACACCCACAAAAAATTTGTATTTATAACCTTGAATAAATATTGAAGAAGCTCTGCGAACATGCGCATGGTTTAAAGTAACAGGAATCCTATGGTCGACACTATTCACTGTCACTTGTGTTCCTTGTTTTAACTTAATTTCTGTATCTTCTATTTTTATAGTGACAGATTTAGTACAGGAGGGCTCATCTTTGTAAAAATATTGAATATCCCATAGTCTAAAAATATATTTTTTTTTAATTTTGCTATATTTTTATATTTAGTTTTACTTGAGATTTGCTCCATCGCATGGAGTTAGTTTCGATGGTGTAATTTTCAGTTTGTAACATCACGTATGAACATTTGCCCATGAATTCGTAGTTCATTTTGTCGAAAGTCAAGTAATGAGGTCGCCCACAGCTTCGCATCGTGCGCTACTTTAATTTTGTGCAAACCCAAGATCCGTCCTCACATGTACTAAAAGTAAGTTAGTTTTGATTTATTTCAATGTTAAAATTACCAAGTGTTGCAATCTTTAGGAAGTTCTTTGCCAGGCGGGAAAGTCCTGCCACGAAGTTTACATGGGCAATTTTTTTTGTGAATGCAAGTTCCGTTATTTGAATAAGTCCCTTCAGGGCAAAAACAACCTTCTTCGCAGTTGTCATCGGTTTCGGCTCCTCCGCAGACCCTATCTTTTCCGCATTCATGATAAACTTTACCTTCACTGCAGCTCATTGCTAGGTAAAAAAGAAAATGAAAAGTTTATTAAAAAAGAAGAACTTACGACAAAAATCGCTTTCTCTCCACGATGTGATCTCAACTCCTTGAGCTCGGCACTCTTTGACATCGAAATTGATAGGCAACCACAATCACGTTTCCCATTCTGGGCTATTTCGCAAGCGCAAAAATCCCATTTACAAGCCGTGTAAAACTCATTTACGTTCACAACTTGACGGCAATCATCAAAAACTGGATCGTCGACAATTTTCCGACAAAAATCTTCAGCTTTATCTTCTGTTTTTGAGTCCACACAGATCGGCTCGGCATTTTTATTTTCACAGACTCCTAAGATTTAGAGCTTTAGCTTCCCAAAATGAAAATTCTGCACATTTTACCTTCATCATTGTTCAAAATCTTGGTCCCAGATTCTTCATTGACAACTCCACAGATACCACTCGCCAGATTCAAAGATGATTTTTCAACTTGTATTTCAACAAAATCCTTCAAAATTCTTCATATAACGAAAAACTCTAAATTTAAAATGTTACCTCTAAATTCCATTTGATATTAAGCTTATTTTCAGTCCTAACAATTACGCTGTTGGAACCTAATTCAATTTTTAACCTATCAAGCTTTTTCGGCGCATGTATTGTCACGTTTCCATCTCTTATTGTTAATTTTTTGTCTATAAAAATGTTAGAAATGTATTATTTTTAATATAAGAGCAATACCGTCGATAGAAAAGTTGAAATGATGTTGGTCAATTTGCACGATTAAACTATAGCAGTTGGACAAATTCCACGCGTTGGTGTATCAATTTTTAAAACTTGGAAGCCCGAATCACCATCAATTAGTTTTTTCGAGCAGTCATTTTTAAAACTGTAACAGAAGTTCTAATTAAGCTCAAAATTTCGTAATTAGTAGGTATCATCTTTCGTCTACTAGGTAGTTAACCTACCTTTTGACGCTTCCGCTAAATGTCTTGTAATGATCGCCGAGCCAAGTATAGCAGGACCAAGTCGATGTTTCTTTTTTATGTATTATTGTAATATGTTCTTTTTTATGTTTATACTCATTGACGTGATAAACTGACGTTTCATTTATATCAGGGAATCGTAATTGAGCAACATATCGTCTGTATTGGTGTCTAGAAAAAGAGATGGTAAAAAAGTGATCATGTTGGAGTATCATACCGAAAATGCAACGTGGAACAACGGGTGGTTGAAATTGTCCATTTTCGTATTTGCAAGTGTAAACAGGAGATGGCGGGCTTTGAAAAGACATTCCATCGGGACAGGTTAGGTTGCATTTTAAACTTTCGTGATCGCCGGAGCATTTGTAGTTACCGTTGAAGCCAAGGACACGTACATCGCACGCCGAGGTAGCTAAATTATAAATTAGTGGTAGCAGAAGAGGAGTTGACGTACAGTATTGACATTGTTGTCCCCTGAATTCCTGAGGGCATTGGCATTTGTTGAAACTAAGGCAGACGCCGCCGTTTTCGCAAGGAGGTACGCAGATTGGGTCGCAGTCGGCGACGAATGACCAGTCTTTGCGTACGGGCTCCCATTCACCTTCTTTACATCGGATTTCGGTTTGAGTGGAGCCGTCATGAAATTGAAACCGCTCAGGCAAGTCACGCTGCATTCCTGATTGTTCATACACGTCATTTTTGAATTGTTGGGAAGTGGAGGTTTGTCCAAACATGGCTTCCTCTCGTATTGGCAGTAGGGGCCGTAAAAATGCCCTAAACACTCGCAATGGTTCGGACCGATGCATTTACCATCATTCAGACATCCCGGGAAACAAGTAGCTAAAAGTAAATTTTAAAAATACCGTTCCTTTTCAATCAAAATATTACGAGAACAAGACGGTATGGAAAAATTTTGATATTCTTTAACTTTCCAGTTTCCTTCGCTGCAAATAATCGAAATTTCTGATACCCCTGAAGGGAACGTAAAACCAGGCATGCAAGTGGAAATACAATCGCTATAAAATTAAATCAGTTTTTGTTCTTTTTTTTTTTCAATTGAGCAAACCTGGTCCCTCGGCAGACCAGCTGGGAATTCATTGGAGCCATTAGCTTTGAGTTGCATCCTTTGATTTGATGGCCATAACCACCGTACTGATGACTTCCATAACTGTATTTTCCGTAACTTTCTGAACCATAAGTTTTCGATCCACCGTAGCCTCCGTAACTGTATCCTGTTTTTCTATAATAAATCCATTAAAGTTTTATTAAAATAACCTATAAATAAGCCTTCGTGAAGTTTGGAAGGCACTAGGATTCTTTTCCTCTAATAAATGGATATCGTGTCCAAACACTCTGGGATCCTGTGCCATGGCACTGGCAAAAACCCCTGTTTGAGCCTTTCTCCCAGAAAGGTCAAATTTAAAATATTTTTCTAAGTATTGAGTACCTGTAACTAGAATCAGCTTGGAGCTCATGGTTTTCTTCGACAGGCTCTTGCCCAGTGTGCTCTGTTTTCTCGTGAAAGAATGCATCTTCTACTGGCTCTTGTCCGGTGTGCCGTGTTTTTCATGAAAGAACGCGTCTTCAACAGGCTCTTGTCCGGTGTGCCGTGTTTTTTCATGGAAGAAAGCGTCTTCACAGGCTCTTGTCCGTGTGCCGTGTTTTTTCATGAAGAAAGCGTCTTCTACAGGCTCTTCCAGTGTGCCGTGTTTTTTCATGAAGAAAGCGTCTTCTAGGCTCTTGACCAGTGTGCCGTGTTTTTTCATGAAAGAACGCGTCTTCTACAGGCTCTTGTCCAGTGTGCCGAGTTTTTTCATGAAAGAACGCGTCTTCACAGGCTCTTGTCCAGTGTGCCGTGTTTTTTCATGAAAGAACGCGTCTTCAACAGGCTCTTCCAGTGTGCCGTGTTTTTTCATGAAAGAACGCGTCTTCAAGGCTCTTGTCCAGTGTGCCGTGTTTTTTCATGAAAGAACGCGTCTTCAACAGGCTCTTGTCCGGTGTGCCGTGTTTTTTCATGAAAGAACGCGTCTTCTACAGGCTCTTGTCCTCTCTGCCTTGTTTTTTCGTGAAAAAAGGGATCATCTTCAGGCTCCTGTCCATCTTGCCATGTCTTCTCCCGGAAAAATTCATCTTCTACAGGTTCTTGTCCAGTATGCTTTGTCTTCTCATGGAAAAAAGCGTCTTCAACAGGTTGTTGACCGTATTGCGGAGCTTCACCGTACCCATAACCACGCACCAGCACTGCTAGTGAAACTAGAACCGTCCAGGACAACATCTCTGAACGGAATGAATGTAAAAAATATTAGACCAAGTAAGGATGCAAGAATATCAACATACAGGAACTGATAAAATGATAGCACCCACCCCTTATTCAAAATAGATCGCAACTTTTTTTTTAGTCACTACTAAAATATTTTGAATTTTGAGCTCTAAATTAGAGGTTTGCTTTCAGTCATTTGTACTCCTTGCCCATCCCAAAGCCCTATTACACTGTGCGACTTCCCTTAAGCACAGCCCAATTCATACTTTGAGCCACGAGTATCTCTCGCAACAAGGCAAAACTTTAGCCGATCGCTCCTTATATTTAAAAAAATGGATTAGGAAATTAAGAGTAAACCGGGCTTGTTATTAACAGTATTAAAAACAAGTCAACTTATCATAAAACCATCCATTCTGCAAAAAAACAATAAAACAATATTTTTCTGTTTAAATCTAATACCTAATTTAAACTTGGGTTTCTTTAATATTTAAAAATGCAATTTTATGCCTAAGGTTCTGAAACACTCTGTATATCTGGAGGAACATAAATGTCAATATCATTTTATAAAAATTGAGAACGGAAAGGAGCTTATCGTTTGTCTCGGGAATTCCTAAAAAAACTGTCCCCATTTTATTGGGTTTTTTTTCGCACTTCTACGCCCAATTCTTAAGAAAACAGGAAATATTGGTGATAAAATTTTTGAACGACACATAATTTCATTAAAGATCATTTTTTTACGTGATAAAATTGTGATCGCAGATCACCTAAAAACCAAATGAAATAATACTAATCTACGTGCTTATTTTTATTCTTAACTACTGTGAACGCCTTAAAATTTAGTTTTGACTAGTTATAAGGGATTCAAAATGGTACAACACCTATACTTTGCATTAAAATAATGCCCATTTTCCTACTCACGGTAAAATGTAGCTTGGATTTGAAATAAACGAAAAAAATCAATGCAGAAAACCAAATTGAACAAAAATTACCATAAATGCGGGAAAAAATCCACTAATTCTATGCAAAGTATAGCTTGTATACTGCACACTTCTCAAAACATAAGATTAAGAGAGGAAAAAAAAAAATAGTAAAAGAAAAAAAAAAAACCGGGCCGCCATTAATGAAAGAAGGTGGTTTTAGGCTTAAAAAAATGAACAGCCCGGAGCCAACATTTTTGGCCGTTTGCAGCCAAAAAGAAAGATTTAAACAGCGAAATTCGGAAATATGGGGAGCTTCTTTTCCGAAACAAATAAAGAATTGATTAAAAGTTAACGGATGTTCGGTCCCAGATTACTTTTTGGTCATTATCTTTAAGTATTCAAGAGCTGAGAGGGCAGCAGACGCTTGGGCGTCTTTCGCTGTAGGCCCTGACCCATGGCAGACAGCAACCGGAAACGATGAGAGTTGAACTAAACACTGGCAAAGACCTAAGAAAAAAAGAAGTTCAAATAACGCAAAAAGAAACTACACTAAATTATTAAAATTACAAAAAAAGTCAGAAAAAAAAAATAATTTTTTAAGATAAATGATTGAAGAATTTTCTATCTTCGTTTACGCCGAGATAACTGATAATAAAGAAAAAAAAGGCTTTTTACTGCCCGATTGTAAGTTAAGAAGCAAAATGAAGTATTTGGCTACCTTTTACTGATTTTTCTTCAATATCAACGAATGCAACATCGAATTCTTGCTCTGCTGCGATTTCTTTAAGAAGTATGTGGTTGACATCTCCAGAATTGAGTTTTACAGTCTGGGAAAAAAAAACTTAGTTAATAAAATGTCTAAAATATATGAAAAACTTCATAAAAACCTCAAATCATTAAAGCGAAAGTTAGATTATTTTAAAATAAATATTTTACCTGCAATTCGGTAATTTTAGGGCCTTCGGATGATTTGAGGTTTTTGTGAAATTGGGATATTTTGACAGATTGCTGAGCGTTTAAAGTCGAGATCTTGGACGACCTCAAATCTTCCCATTCGGTAAGAGCGTTAGAAGAATCCATAAAACGACGAGCTAACTAAAGTTTGAAATAAAATAAAAATTAATAAAAGAAAAGGAAAATTTCCGTACCATTTCATCCTCGTCAAGGACTTCATTCCAGTTGGGGGAGGCGCTATCGTAAGGGATGGACTGAAGGCGAACCCACATATTTTGTGCTGCTAGACGTTTAGCGATTTTTTTCGACTTCCCAGTCCCCGTTTCCTTATGTTTAAAAACAACACATGAAATCGTAAATTGCCTTTCATGCGGCAATCCTTCTTCATATTCTGTTTTATACGCCGGTGGAGGCCATCTTCTCGACATACATAGCTCTTGTAGAAGTCCAATAGGATTTCCAACAGTAGCTCTAAAAAAGAAAATTAGAAAAAATAAAAGAATCACAATAATTACTTTGTATCAGGAGCAGGAGGTATCGGCAAAGTGATTCCATCTGAATTACCAGTCAGACGGTCCAAAATCGATTTGGCTGCTGAATGCTTTGCTTCTTTTTTCGACCTTCCAGTCCCAGTAGCTGAAAAAAAATTCTATAAGAAACGAGCCACTAATGAAAGAATCCAGGGAACAATAAATATTGAGGCTTAGAGGGCAAGGAAATTGCCGAGAGTTTATCTGATGAAAAACCAAAATCCCAATTTAATAATGAGGAGGTTCTGAGCAAAAAGACCAAAGAAAAATTGCAGAAATTCAATATGTAACAAAAATTTTTCGACTTGAAATGAGAAAACAGGTAAAAGAAAATTCGTAGAAGGGGAGTTTTTAGGACAAAAAACTAAGAACTTTAGAAATTAAATAAAAGGGGGTTTCTCACTCCAAAAATTGAGAAAAACTCCCGAAAATCAGTGGAAAATTGTTTCTTGACTTAAGACCGGAGAAAAAGAAAACCGGCCAAAAAATGGTAAAACAGGGGTTTTAGGACAAAAACAAAGGAGAACTGAAAATTTCGGAAAAATGGTTTCTCACTCCAAAAATCGAGAAAAACTCCCAAAATCAGTGAAAAAGGGTTTCTTGACTCCCCTTAACGACCGAAGAAAAGTGAGAACGTCGGGGGAAAAAAAAAAATCTATAAAATGGGGCGTTTTTTAGAACAAAAATTGAGGACAACTCCTGACAATTTTATGATAGGTTGTTTTTCACTCCAAAAATTGAGAAAAACTGCCGAAAATAAGTGGAAAATTGTTTCTTGACTTAACGACCGTAGAAAAGTGAGAAAACCGGTAAAAAAGTCGGTAAAAGGGGAAGTTTTTAGGACAAAAAAAACTGAGGACAAAACTTATAAGTTCATTCATAAGTTCTGTCAAGAACTTAAGACAAAAAACACTCCTGACATTTTTGTAAAATTGACTTCTCACTCCCAAAAATCAGTGAGAAAGGTTTTTTTTTACTTAACGTTAGGAGAAAAGTGAGAAAACAGGGAAAAAATCCGTGAAGGGGAGTTTTTAGGAGAAAAATTGAGGACAACCGACAATTTTATGATAGAGTGTTTCTTATTCCAAAAGTTGAGAAAAACTCTGGAAAATCAGTTGAAAAGGGCTTTATTCACTTAATGACCGGAGAAAATTTTTGGAAGTCAAAATAAGTAAAAAGGGGGAGAAAAAAAATCAATGAAAACATTAAAAATAGCATCAATAAAACAAGTCAGAACTTTCTTACCGACAGCTTCTCCGACAGTAACCCTGTACCGAAAAGTCGGTTCATGAATAGCACCTTCAACTTGAACAAGCTCATACTTGGGAATCGTTCCACGCCGACTGAGCAACTCTTGAAGAACAGAAACCGGCGTTTTCGACGGCATAGATTGCAGCTCTTGAAAAAACCCTTCCTGAAAACAAATCGTCACCTAAAAAGCCCTAAAATGAACAAAAACAAACCATATTTTTGTTAGCTTCTTCCATAGGTGGGACGTCACCGACCGGTTGGATTCGATGGTGGATGCTGGACGGAGGACGTTTTTGATTTCGGTCTCGGACCTCAATCGCCTGCGGATGTCCTGGGATCATCCCTGGTTGACCGTTCGTCTCTTCAACTTTAACCATCATATTTGGCCTATGCAGCTCCTAAAAATAAATTCTTTGCTCATGGGGGAAAATATAACAAAAAGCGGGTAGAAGCACCCCTTTTTTATTCACCCCTCTTTCTTAACACCCTTCTTAGTTTTTTGAAGGGGTAACTTGATATTTATGTAAATTTACTTATTAGGAGGAAAGAAAAATTCAGAGAATCGACAGTAGGTTAATAAGAATTTAATTTTAGACTCAAAATACGTTCATAAAAATTGATTTAAACTGTTTTGATATTTAAAAATGATTAATTTTTACCGCATTAGCCATGCCGAAGTTGGGGTGATGATTGTGATTCCTTCTCGAACCTATTTTGATATCAAATCAAATTACGAACTAGGGAACAAATTTTTTCACTTTTGCGACGGAGATTAGAATGTTTATTTTGAGACGAATATTCGCAAGGTGAGATAGGCGCGTTTTTCAGGTTCGCCGTGACGCGTAAGGTGGGGGAGAGTTTTCGGTTAGAAAAATTGTCAATTGATTGAACTCAGATGACTTCAAGGACGGGGGCGATTTCAGCGCTATCAGCTATGAGTTTCCCCGCTAAAAGTATCCAGTTTTGTCAACTCAACTTATAATTTTTATTTTATTTAACAAAATGTTATTTTCACATCCTCCGTAGATAGTTTTTGGAAATGGGGTCTTCCAGACCCCGTAGAATCCAATTTTCTTTCAATCTCAAATTGAGGAACCCTCTAAATCCTCCAATTTTCATCGAATTTACGATTTATCAAATCTTTCACTAAAGTTCGAAAGCTTCTGATTAGAGGATATTTTTGCAAAGTATTTTAAGAAAATTTTTAGAATGCAGCTTTGATTTAATTCAACATGGTTGCCAACGGAAGTACGAGTAGTATCGATTAAGAGTGATAACCTGATAAGACGAGTTACTTAACGCCGTGATAACGCGAGGTGAGTGGGAATCGGGCGAGCGTTGCCAGACGTTTTCGGGTTTAAACGACGCTTTTTCAGCGCGAATCCCGAAAAAATGCCCGGAAAGCTGAAAGTTCGTATAATCGCCGGAAGGAATCTTCCGGTTATGGACAGGAGTTCGGACACTACGGACGCCTTCGTCGAAATCAAACTCGGAAACACCTCATACAAGACGGAAATCTGTCGAAAATCCCTCAACCCTCAATGGAACTCCGAATGGTACAAATTCGAGGTATACACCGACCTGATTATTTTTTATATAAAGTCCAAAATTAAGGAAACTAACGTCTGGAATCCTGCCAGTAGATATTGCCAAATAAAAATTTCTTTAAAAAACGCTCTATTATTTACTTTAATCCATACGAGGCCCATCCTAATCGACTCATCACCTTAAAAACTACCAACATTCCTGTCATCACAGTCGATTTTGGTCGACGGCTATTGTGACACCGCTTTGAAGGTCTCTTACCCATTTTCCCTGCGATCTCTGGCCCTAAGGGACGGATTTCTGGCTCCAAAACCCGCTTTACTGGGTTTTTTGGAGCTTAAAATCTTTTACGGGTTTTTGATCGTTTCCCTTGAATTTTGGTGTTAAAACACCTTTTTCTTTGGAGAATAACATGCATTTTGGTCATGAATGTCATGGTCCTCGATTTTATCTAGAAAACCCTTTAATCAGTGTTTGGACGTTAAAATCTGTTTTTACTGGGTTTTTTTTATCGTTCCCCTTGATTTTTGGTGTACAAACACCAGTTCTTTGGATTTTTGAGTGTTAACGCCCTTTTTAACGAGTTCTTGGTCATTGTCCATTTTGGGTGTTTGAGCGTTTAACGTTTATTACCTCGATTTCTGGCCTGAAAACCCTGCTTTATCAGGTTTTTGGGCTTAAATTTTTTTTTTTTTTTTATTTTATTTTTTGTTTCCCTTGATATTTTGGCGTTTAAAACCTTTTTCGTTGGAGATAACACCCTTTTTGGTCATGAATGCCATGATCCTCGATTTTATGGCCTAGAAAACCCTGTTTAATCAGGTGTTTGGGCGTTAAAAATCTCTTTTTATTGGGTTTTTTATTGTTCCCCTTGATTTTTCGGTGTAAAAACACTAGTTTATTCGGGTTTGTGAGTGGTTAACACCCTTTTTTAAGGAGTTTTTGGTCATTGTCCATTTTTTTGGGTGTTTGAGCGTTTAACGTTTAATTACCCTCTATTTTTGGCCTAGAAATCCCTGCTTTATCAGGTTTTTGGACGCTTAAAATCTTTTTTGCCCGGTTTTTTTAATCGTTTTCTTGATATTTTGGTGTTGAAACCTTTTCGTTGGAGATTAACACTCTTTTTGGTCATGGATATGATCCTCGATTTTATAGTCCAGAAACCCCTTCTTTATCAGTCGTTTGGGTTAAAAATCTTTTTACCTTGATTTTTTGGTGTAAAATCACCAGTTTCTTTGAGTTTTTGGGTGGTTAAACCATTTTTTGGTCATTGTCCATTTTACAGGGTGTTTGAGTGTTTAACGTTTAGTTATCATCTATTTCTGGCCAGAAAACTCTTTTTTATCAGGTTTTTGGATGCTTAAAATCTTTTTTGCCCGGTTTTTGATCGTTTCTCTTGACATTTTGGTGTAAAAACACCTTTTCCTTCGGGTTTTTAAGTGATAAACACCGTTTTTAAACTGGTGTCTGGTCATTTTCCTTGATTTTCTGGTCCACAAAACCCCACATGAAGTGTTGGGCCGTTTTAAATATTTTTCACCTGATTTGTTCGTTTTCCTAGATATTTTGGTGCCTTTTTTTACCTTGATTTGAGTTTATGGGTGGTTAAACCATTTTTTGGTCATTGTCCATTTTACAGGGTGTTTGAGCGTTTAACGTTTAGTTATCCTCTATTTTTCTTTGGGTTTTTTTGAACGATTAACACCCTTTTTTAACCAGTGGTCATTTTTTGATCAAGAAACACCATTTCTGAACCTTTTGCCTTTTCGCAAGACAAACCCTTTTTTAAGCATCCTATTTTGAAATTTGAACACCTAACAGCAGGAAACCTGTGGAGACTCCAAAAAGAATCGATTGTATTATTTATGTAGTTAAACTCAGGTTTTTTTTCTATTCCTCATTTGATTGGCTGTTTTTCAGGTTGAAGATGCTGAGTTACAGGATGAACCTCTACAGATACGGTTAATGGATTACGACACATACACAACTAACGATTCTATCGGAAAAGTGTATTTAAATTTAAATCCATTGTTGATCCCTAATTCGCTTTCAGTCACTCACGAGAACAATTCAGGGTCTAATAATGTGAAAGGTAACAGAAATATTAAGTTAGGTTTTAAAAAAATTCTTTTCAGCTGCTACAATAAACGGTGGCTTCCTGTTTATGACACAATGCATGGTATCCGTGGGGAAGTGAGCATCGTCGTCAAACTTGAACTTTTTGAAGACTTTAACAAATTCCGACAATCATCTTGCGGTGTTCAATTTTTTTCTAGTAACTTTCATTTTTTTAAATTTATAAATATTATTTTTGTTCATTTTTAGCTTCTGTCATACCTGAAGGTTACCGGTTAAGAACTGTACATGGTTTTGTGGAAGAGCTTGTGTCTGCTGACGACCCTGAATATCAGTGGCTTGATAAAATTCGTACGCCACGGACAACAAATGAAGCAAGGCAAACTCTTTTTTTAAGCTAAACGGTGAAGTGAAACGAAAAATAGGTCTCAAGGTACTATTTATTTTCTTGAAAAAAATTTAATGCTTATAAAATTTTTTAGGTGTTAGATTTAGGTGCAAACACCGTCGTTGGATATAAACAATGTTTCGATTTAGAAGGCGAATGTGGAGTTGTTGTCCGTGGCTTGGGAACTGCAGTAACTCTTGATTTTAAGTCCTCAGGGTAACGAAAAATCATTTAACTTCATTATAATTTTTTTTTCAGAATTTTTTCTGACAGTAGCACAAGGGAAACTCTTGATGAAAAATCAAATGAAAAAGAACTCTGTCGAAGATCTTCAGATTCTGATTTAAACGTCATACCCAGAGGTAAATAATCATAACTATTATTATTGTTTTCCCCCCTCAAAGGTAATTGTTTAATCGTAATTTATGTCCAAAATGCTTCTTGAATATAAAAGGGATGAATAATAAAAGTGAGTAGACCTCACGGACTACAAACTGTTGTTTCGATTTCATTTTGAAAAAAACAAAAAAACAAACAAAAATTTTTCTTCGATGTTTTTGTTCTAAATGTGCATCTTTCTATGTGGTGCATGGGTTAAAAGCATGTGTTTTATTAAAAAGCCTCGATTTTACTTAAGAATGACCTGAATTTCTTAAAGTATTATCTCTGTTTACTTCTAACCCATAAATTTTAAAATCAGGTTTTTCTTTATTACTTTCAAGACTGTATTTTTTCCTATAAACAAATTTTTATTTTTGAACGCATGTTAATTGAGCAAAAATTGACTTCATTTTAATATTTTTTAAATTTTAATAAGGTTTATTTGGATCACTACATTCTGCTATTAGGTGTACAAAATGAAACTCGGCCAAAATCTACAAAATTCAAATTTACCCTGTGGCTGAGTTTCATTTTGTACTCCTAATAAATAAAAATTGTAGGAAATTTAATTTTCTATTTTGTACTTAATTATTTTTTTCTAGGATGCACCATTTTCGGAAAATAATTTTTTTTAAATAAATTTATCTTGAAAACAATGCGTCCTAGAGAAAAAATGAATAGAATAAAAATTAAAGAGAATTAAATTTCCAACTGATTTTATTTAGTGCATTTTTTCAATATCTGTAACGGTTTACGATTTACAAGCCTTTAAAAATTAACCTTCTTAATGATTATACTTCACTAACCTTCTTACACGGAGAAGGTCAACTTTTGATGGACTTAAACGCCTAAAATGTTCAAAATTTTGAAAAAATGAACTACTAGGTGTACAAAATAAAACTCGGCTAAAATCTACAAAATTCAAATTTACCCTGTGGCTGACTTTCATTTTGTACACCTAATATAAAAGGAAGAGAGAAACAGTTAGGAAGAATATTCCAAGACCTTATTTTTTCTGTGAACACAAATGTCCAAGTATGCAGAAAGGTAGAGAAGAACAACAGTTCCTTCTTCTACCCACCAATCCTTCCTCCCAGTTTTCTTATTTTGATTTTATTTTCAAATGGCTCAGTTTACTTGCGTTCATGTTTTAATAAACACATTTTATTTTATCGGTGTTGCACCAAAATAGTAGGTTTATTGTTTAGGGCTTCTTTTTTGTGGTCCATTTTTGTTGATGAGTGTTTTAGGTTGAAAAGATATTCAGGAGGTTTTGAAATTTTTCGGGCTTTATTTCTTTTGTTTGTCTTTTTCAGGGAACAGCCTTAGCATAAGCGAAAAAGTGAGCAACAAAGTCCATGCGCAGTCGCAGCCACGTCCGTTAGACTCTCTAGATATGGGCGAATATCCTTTTTTGACGATGACAAAGTACCCACCTGGGTTCGTTCAGCATATTGGTATGTTTTGACCATTTTTGTGGTTTGTTTAGTTTCAATTTAAGGCGGAATCGTGAGTGCGAGAGGTGTCAAACTTCTCGGTGGAGATGAAGCCGAAACGAGAGATTCATGGTGGACGGAATTGAGATTGGAAGTCCGATCTCATGCTCGTGCTCTGTCTTGTAATGCCATCATTGGTTATTCAGAACATACGACTGTTTGGTACCTTTTTCTTCCATTATTTCCCAATGTTAATCATTTTTTACAGTGAAGATGTGTGTGTTTTAAGTGCAAGTGGGACAGCTGCAGTCATAAATCAAAAAGAATATGACTATTCTAATGTAAATTTTTCAAACCTGTTTTTATTGCTAAAGCAACCTATTTCTTGTAGATCGATCTTGATGAGAATGGTTGTAAAGTTTATCATATGCCATATAATGAAATAAGCCATCCTTTCCGTATGAAGTTAGCCAAATGTGCACAGTGCAAGTAGGTTTTCTTTAAAAAAGTTTTTCGTTTGACGATTTTTTTTTAAATAGAAAAGGGAAAGTTGGAGAGATTTTGATGACAACCACAGAATTGGTGGATGGTGTTACGGTAAAAGGAAAAGGAAGTTTGGTGCAAGCGTTGGTTTGTCGTCATAAAAGGGACTGTAAAGGGGAGCTGAATGCTAAGGAAGTTTCGGACGCTTTACCGTTTTTGGAATATGAGCTTCATACGCAGTTGATCCATCGCCTTGCTGCCGTTGGGGCGAATGCCATCGTTGGCCTCAGAGTAGAACTTTCATTGGGAAAGAGTTTTGGTTGGTCACGCCACCGGTACTGGAGTTACTCTTGATGCATTACCTCTACCTAAATCTTCAAACGATGTAATCTTGATTTCATTTTCTTTTTCTCTTTTATCAATTTTGTTTTAAAGAATGAAATGGTCAGTTCTGATGAAGATGAAGGCGTCGATCAGCTTAGAGAATTGGATTTAGCCATTGGGAATAAAGACACATGTATTTTAGAGGTAAGTAGTTGACAATTCCAGGATTTTTATAAATCATTTTTCAGGTTTCTGACAATATTTCTAATTGTGGTCCAAATGGAACACCACCCGATGGTTACTTAATAAGCACAAATCAAGGTATCCCAGGTTCGTCAGTTGTTGGATTGACGCCCGTCCGAAATTTACAGATGTTCACACAAATCTGGAAAGCGAGGATGTGCCCTTTACCTTCATCGGTGACTGTTTCATCTCAATTTCATCGACTTCTTCAGGTACTTAAAATAACTTTATTCAGCATTAATATTGTTTTGTAGGGAGTCTACTTTAAACTAAGAGGTGTGACACCTTGTGCTTTGGTGAACGTCCGCTTTAAAGTTGACTTACCTCAGCAGGACGAGATGCAAATATCAGTCGTCGGTATGGCTGTAGGTCTTGCCGAACATGATATTAAACGTCTCGACTTTTCAAATCTTGAAATTGAAAACATAGGAAAAATGGACAAAGTCGAAGAAGAAAGTTCAAACAAAAGCACTCCTGTTATGCGACCTGTCCGCAAATCTATACATGTATAAATTTACAATTTTTATCATATTTTATTCAATGGATTTCCAGACTCCTCCTCGAGAGCAAAGATATGGAGTAGATGTCACACCTCTTTGCTATATACCTGGTGGAAAAATAATCTCTTATCTCGGAAATTTAAACTTCTTTTTTATTCGTGAAAGTTCCTGTATAAGAGAAGTAATTTTTTATTTACTCATAAAACGCAATTTTAAAATTTTTAATAGACTGGAGGATTAAGTGCTTTTGTGCACGGATTTGTCGCCGAAGTTCTAGCGATTGTCCGCGCCCATGTGACCGCAATCGGAGGAAACGCTTTGATCTCATATACTATGTCTGAATGCCATTTGACCAATAACGCTCACAAAAATCAAGTAAGATTATCAATTTTAGGGTTCAAATTTAATAATTTTTTCAGGCTCAATGTTTGCTGAATGTGGGCGGTGATGCTGTATTTGTCTCATACTCTGAATTATGACTAAAGACATAAAAACTTATGTGCCAAAGTATTTATTCTGTATTATCTTTGTAAATTAAACTTTTAAAGCAGTATTCGCATATTCAAAATCACCAGAATCAGCGTAGTCGGCAATGTCGAGGGCGACTATACAGCTCTCTCGCACGACGGCTTTATCTTTGAGATACTTTTCGAGGACTTTGACACATTCGTCAGTAGCTATCGATCCTAATGCTTCAGCACATTCATGTCGGACCATTTCATTTTCATTTTGATCGCCGAGGGATTCTATTAAATACGGTACGCTTGTTTCTTCTTGCATTTGTCCAAGTACGAAGGCGATTTCATGTCGGAACAATGCACTTCCTTTTTTCAAACCTAAAAAAAGAATTAAAATAATATGAAGACTTCAAATACCTTGGCATAAGCTAATAGGCTTTCTTCATTATTGATATTCCGAAGGGCGAACATCGCTTTATATCTTTTATATAGGTTTTCATTATCATCTAATAGTATTTCACGTAGTTTTTCTACATTTTTTAAAGACTCCGCAGGAGCTGGATCAACTGAAAGATACTTTGAGTTTATGTGTTCTGCATGTTCTTTGGTTCCTTTGATGCGGTCGATGGCAAGTTGGCAAGTTTGAGCGATTTCGAGTTGAGGAGCTTGACTGAATTCTTGGAGAATGTCAAGTACGCTAGCGCATCCGATAGCTCCTAGAGCTTCACCTGAAGAAAACGTTAGAACTATTTTAATTTAGCGATGCGAACCTGCTTCATGTCGGACCATGGTGTTCTCGTTTTCGTCTTTTAAGACCTTGACGAGTATCGGTATAGCGGACTTATGCTGCATTTGTCCGAGGCAATAGGCGAGCTCGTGTTTAAGCAAGGCGGAAGAGTCGACGAAACATCGTCCGATCGCTTCGACTGCCTCTTCCCCGCCAATGTTCCTCAACGTGAACAACGCACGGAATCTTTCGCAGAGACTCTTCGTCGGGTCGTTTAAGATTTCACTCACTTTGGGAACTTTCAACGTCAACTCTACTTTTTCCGTCATATTTTAAAATCACAACTTAGTATAACGTCAAACGTGACTGTAACATACAACATGGTTATAACTCAGCGTTGCCAAATTCTCATTTCTGATTCTCCCTCCATGAGTATGAAATATGTTGTTGGAGAAAAGAGAACATGTGTATAAGCATAGAATAAAGACCAAGTGAAGAAGGTCGATTCTGTGTCAAAATTCCGATTCCGAGCCACTATCCCGCAAATACGTCTCCTTTAAACTCGTTTATTTTAAAGACGTTTGAGCGCTAGGTGTCCTGTTCTCTATGTTTGATAAACTTGTAAACAACGATTCATTTCATGGTTTTCCCACCCGATAGTAATATAAAAAAATTCCGTTAAAATTTTAAAATTTAACCTTCTCAAATTGATCAAGTAACAAAATGGAAATAGTGTTAAGAAGCGAGAAAAAGGCGGTGAATGAAATGTGTGAGAAGTGAAAAAATGTGAAAACTAGAGGACGTTTGGATTTCAAGGTTATAAAGTAGTGATAACGTATTTGTTTTGTTTTATTTGTAAGGAATATTTAGAGAAAATGGACGGAAAAACGAACGGAGAATCCGTGTCGATAATAATCGGACGTTTTTACATGATAAGGAAAGACAATGAGTTGAGAAAAGGTGAAGTCCTTCAGGAAAGGCTCAACACGGAGAACGACACGATGGAATATTTTGTCCATTATAACGCCCTGGATAAACGTTTAGACGAGTGGGTGACTCGTGATTGCGTCGAAGGTGAAATCGCTCCGGAGAACAGTTCGAACGATTCCCGGCTCGAAATCTCCGACGAAGACCCCGAACGCGTCCGCTACTTGACGCGGAACAAACTCCGCCCAGAATCCGAAGACGAAGAGACCCAAAACGACGAAGAGAAACTCGAAGAAGAGCACGAACGCCTCACAAAAGTCAAATACATAAAATGCGTCCAGTTCGGCAAATACGAGATCTTAACTTGGTACTTCAGCCCTTACCCTGACGAATACGGAAAACAAGCTAAACTCTTCATCTGCGAATACTGTCTCAAATATATGAAACTCGAGCAGACATATCGCTATCATCTGGCCGACTGTCAAGTCCGTAGGCCTCCTGGGCGCAACGTCTACAGCAAAGGGACTTTAGAAATTTACGAAATAAACGCCGTCGATAATTTAATTTACTGTCAAAACTTATGTCTTTTCGCCAAACTGTTTATCGACCATAAAACGATATTTTTCGATTTGGGGCAGTTCATGTTCTACGTTCTTTGCGAAGTCGATTCAGAAGGGTCGCATATCGTCGGCTATTTTTCAAAAGAGAAGCTTTCACCCGAAGGATATAATTTGGCTTGTATTGTGACGATACCGCCGTTTCAGAAACGGGGATACGGAAAACTTTTGATTGGGTTTAGCTACGAGCTGAGTAAACTGGAAGGAGTTGTGGGGACGCCGGAGAAACCCATTTCGGATCTGGGACGTCTCAGTTTTCTTTCGTATTGGTCTTGGGTCGTTTTAGACCTTCTGAGCGAACATCGAGGGATTATCCCGCTTTCTGAAATTTCACGAGCAACTTCAATATCAATCGAAGACCTCCGGGCGACCTTAAAATATTTAGACTGCCGGCGTCGGACTTACGACAAACACGCGATTTTGATCCCTCAAGAACTCGTCGATTGTAAAGTGACTTCGGGGAAATTCAAAAGGCCGCGGTTGACCATCGACCCCGCCTGCGTTCTCCTTCGTAAACCGAAATCCGAAAACGAAAACGGATTCCGATCCCATTCTTCGGAATCGACGAGTTCACGCTCGGAAACTGAAGAATCCCAATCGACCTCTTCGTCGTCGGATGGCAATTCCTCTGACTTCTACGGAGAGAGTGAAACTGAATAATTTGTTGTGTTTTTATTTTTTATTAATTATATTTATTGTCTTTTTTGTCTCTTTTTAATAATAAAATGACTACCTACGGCAGCAGGGACTAAAAGGCAGACTCCTTTTCTTTCGCAAAAACGAAAATTCCCTGTAAAATTCGAAATGAGGGAGAGAGAGTGAAACGACCGGTTTCGGCCTAACATCAGCTCCTATTTCCTTGATTGTTCATGATCTCTATTTTATTTGCCCCTTAAAAGACGTCTTACAGCGGGAATGATATCGAAAGTAGAACCTTTTCCGCCTTCCTTTCACTTTATCCATAAGCCTTATAATAAGGGTGTAGTAAAATAAAAGAGAGAAATAAAAAAAAACAAGGAAATAGTCCACCTAAGAGCCATAGTAGGCCGAAACCAGTCGTGCAATTTTCTTTTTTTTTTTTTGATGACCGAAAAAACTCTCTCAAGTTAGAAATCCTGTAAAAAAGAGGTTCCTATAACCGAGAAAACTTCCAGAAATGTCACAATTTAGGCTAAAATAACGAGGAGAATGCCGGGAAATAAAAATGATCTGTTGGGATAAAGACACGGCGCGGGCCCTTCGTTGCCCACAGTGTAAATGTACTGTACAAAATGAGCCTACGATGGACTCAAACACAATATTCCTCAGCACCAACCTCTAGAGAAAGTTAAGCAAACGGTGAATTTATTAAGGAAATCATAAATCATTAAAAAATAAGTAGGATTAGGAGAAAATAAGGTCAGAACTTAATTTTCGCTCGTCTTTATTGATGTCAATTCGGTCTATTGAACACAGTTTGAGCCTTGGAAGTGACTACACACTCCCCTCAAGCCAAGGTCAACTGTCAAAAGTGTCTGCATCTTCTACCAACTTCGTGAAGTTGGTTTAATAACGAATCTTCAACCATTCAAAACTGACGACAAAAGGTATCATGAATGAAAAAAGCATACCGTTTTTTGAAAAACCAATCAAATAATTTGCGCTGGCTTTCGAGTCTGTAGAAAAGCGACTCTTGAGCAGAGACCTCTTGTAGACGAGCTATTCTCTGCTTTGGCACACCAGCAACAATAAAGTCAAACACCGGATATTCATATTTTTTATTTTACTTTTTTGTATGTCATACTCAATTACTTTCACATTCACGCCATACTTTACGACCTGACGATAAACCCATTATTCCTTTTTCTTTTTTTTCCCTAGAAATTGCTTTTCACATCAAATTTTCATCCGCAGTTTTTAACAAGACTTTTGTTTGACTTGGAAATTAAATTACAAAGACGAATACCGAGAAGAGGATCGATGTCCGCAACTTTTTTTTTCAACTGTTCATGATATCAAAGCGCTTTGGAAATTGGCCAAGTAGCTTTATAGATTTTTGCAATTTTTTTTTTTCTTGTACAACAAGATTTTCAAACAGAAAAGGCATTTTTATTTATAAATAAGCTGTATTTTTCTTATTGAAAAGAACACAAAAGGCTTTTCGAGTATGAAAAATGATAATAATGGTCTGAAGAAAAGGGACCCAATTAAATTTCAAGATATCGCGTTCCAAAACAAAATTTTCCCTCGATCAAAAACTGCGGTTTTGTCCCTTTCAATTTTTCTTTCTTTCTAAAAAAAGTAGGGGATCAAAGGGGCTTAATTATTGTAGAAATGAGGACTTGCTCGTTAGATTTTAATTAAAAATAAAAGTTTTTCTTCGAGGAAAACATTGTATTTTTTAAGAATTGAGTCCATCGTACGCTAATCAATCATAAAATTAACCCGCTATTATTATGAACTATGTAAATAAATAAAAACGTCTGGTCCTCTTCTAGCAATTAAAAGTACTTGTTTGAAGAGCTTCCAACGAAAACTACCTTAAAGAGAAGTGAAAAGTCTAGGAGGGAAGTATAACGAAGGGGGAAGTATATGGGAGGGGGAAAGTTTTTTTTTCCAAATTTTTAAAAAATAATTTTCCAATTTTTTTAATTTCCGAGTTTTCGTATTTTTGAAAAATTTTCTAAATTTTTTTTCCGAAATATTTTTCAAGTGTCAAGGTAGAAATAATGGGATTTTTGCCCAGGAGAGGTCCCTCTCGTAAGACGTGGAAGTATGAAATTTCTCCCTACTAAAATGATGACATATCTCCGCCATTTTTTCGGAATTCATAAATCGCCCTCGTTAAGTTTCTTCTTCACCGACTAAAGAAAAATTTGTGAAAATCGGATGAAAACTGTGGCCGAAAAGTGTTCCGGAAAAATGCTACGGCCGGCACCACAGACAAAGTTGAGATCGGTAAAGATCAATTCGATTTGACCCTACGGGGTCTCGAAGACCCTTCCCCAAAATCCTGATGTCGAGGGTATCACAATAACTTCTTTAAGGAAGTTAAAACTGGTCCTCTTACTTCCAGCAATTAAACGAAAAAAAAAAGAAAAGAAAAACTCTACTAAGAAAATAATAATTAATTTGATTTTGTTTTAAATTATTCAAAGGTCTAAATATGACATGAAAAGCAGGGTCCTCCTTTATAATTACGCTAATGGACTAAAATCAAGTTTTATCAAGAAAGTGGCGACGACTAAGTTTCGAGACTTCTTTTTATGACGCAAGGCTTCCCTAATTTTTATCAATAATTTTTAAAAATAAAGTCGTAGGTAGAAAAGGGAAGCTTCTTTATTAGATATCTTATTGTTTAAAAAAAAAAGCCATTTTTGACAATGTCCGCGATAAATTAACAGAATCAATGGGGATTTTATGGTGGATCCAAGATGATAGTTCATGTATTTTTTCTAGAGATCGCAGCACAATCGGCTATTTAATTTTATTGCACTTTTTGTGTAAAATATTTCATAGAAAAATTGGACCAATTCATTATTTTTTGAGTAGCCGAGGGTAGTTTGAAAAATACGATATTGGGAAGATGTTAGGTATTTCTAGCGATTAAGGAATTCGCGGTTGTGGCACCACTGTCCTTGAATGTTCAATAAAACCTTCATTTTGCCCACAAGCTTAACCACTAATGACGTCATAATCCAGTTACTAAACTTACATCAACTTACCTTCAATCATGTTTAAAGGAGAAAAAGATTCGAAATAAATTACGAAAAATTAACTTTTTATTTCGGGTGGCGAAGGAAAATAAAATACAATATTTGATGCTTCAACATTTAGAAGGAAAAATATAATTTTGTTTTTAATAATAATTAGAAATTTTAGACAAAAAGTAAATTTCTACAATAAAAACACTAAAAAAACATGAAAGAACACATCGAATGCACGCTAAAGCTACGAACCGGATTTCTCCCCCGGCGTCTTATTGAAAAGGAATCGGGTTTTTTTTTCTGATTGAATTCTAATTTTTGGATGGATTTGGGTCGTTTTGGTGATATTTTATTTCTTAAGGGAGAGAAGGGGATTAAAAATGGTGCATTAAAGGTCTGGTGGGGACGTAGTTGGCGTACGAGTCGTACGGGTCGAAATCGCGTTTTCGGGCGAGTCTTGGCCGAAGTCCGAAATCGTAGCTTTTCTTGATGAAAGTGTCGAATCCCGATCGGTCGATTTCGTCCATGTTCCTTTTACCCTTTCCAAGCCCGCTGGAAAAAAAAAAAGAGAAAAAAGTAATTTCTTTGTTTTAATGAGAGCGGGGGTAGGAATAGTCTGAATATTAGTTCTATTTTCTTAATGAACGGCAGCTAATCTTGGAGATCGATTGGAAAAAGTTTTTATAAAAATCACAAACTGAGTTGTTATATTTGTGTAAGAAACTTTCGTTATAAAACAGAATAAAAACTCTTTTAAAAAATACTAGAAGCCGGAAAGCGGCACGTGTTTCCCGCCCCTTTCTTCCAACCCTGTTTACGACCTCCAAACGAGATAATCCGAAAAAATTTGTCTTCATTATTCCGAATATACTCGGATGATTGTTCTTAATCTAATTTATTTTTGTACACACAAAAAGTTTTCGAAGAGAACTATAAACAATTTTTTTTTTGTTAAAACGGGTTTTTGAAAATTAACCAACGGATTTCTCCAAGCAATCAAAACATGGATGGACCACAGAGGGAAAAACAAGGGTTTTCAGAAAGTCAACAAACGTTTTTAGATAAATCTACATAATTTGGACGCTTAAATAAAGCTGATAATAATTAACATTAAGAAGAGGGAAAAAAAATTTCTATTGACTAACATATTTCTTCCTAAGTACTAGTTTGAAGAGCTTTCAACGAAAACTTCTAGAGAAGTGAAAATATAGGAGGGGAAAGTATATAGGAGGGGAAGTACAACGGGGGGGGGTATAAGAAAGAGGAAGTATAAGGGAAGGGAAGTACAAAGGAGGGGAAGTATAAAGGAGGAGAAGTACAAAGGAGGAGAAGTATAACGGAAGGGGAAGTATTAAAGAGTGGAAGTACAACGGGGGGGGGGGGGGGGGGTATAAAGGAGAGGAAGTATAAGGGAGAGGTCCCTCTCGTAGCGGGTAGAAATATGAAATTTCTCCCTACTAAATGATAATTAAAGTACCTGAATCACAATAACCTCTTTAAGGAAGTAAAAAAAAAAATGGTAATTTTTTTACACCAAAAATTCTTAAAAAATATAAGGAGTAATTGGTGAAAATCGGACCAACGGTTTGGCCGCAGCGAATTTTTCAAAATTTCAAACAGACAGATCTATGCCATTTTTCGAAATTCAAAAATCGCCCTCGTTAGTTGCTTGTTCACCGACTAAAAAGAAAATTTGGTGAAAATCGGTTCAAAACTGTGGCCGTGAAGTGTTCCGGAAAAATGGTACGGCCGGCCGGCACCACATACAATGTTGAGATCGGTAAAGATCAATACTCGACTTGAACCTCCGGGGTCTAGAAGACCCTTCCCTAAAAACCTGACGCAGTCAATATCTTCTTAAGGAAGTTAGAAAGGGTGTTTACTTCACTCTTTTGATGCTGAAAAATGAAAATTACGACTTTTTGAACCAGAAACAGCTTTTCAGCCGGTTTCCTTGATTACTGCCCTGGTCCCCGCCTTCACCCTATTTTGTTGAAACAATAAAATAATTATTTTTGCAATTAGGTATTTATAAAAAAGTTAAACAGAAACACAGAGGTTTAAAAATACGATTTTACTTTAAAACCAATTTTATTGTCCAATTTAGTTGGTAGCAAGCCTGCAGGTTTTCTACCTCTAATCAAATCAGTTCTACCTCGTTGGTTCGGAA
>JACGAQ010003748.1:0-24639 GCA_014119065.1 Orius insidiosus
AGATGTTTGACATAATACGGGGGTGATAATAGGCAACTTGTTTCTCATCTACCCCGGCCCCGCCCTTAACCCTTCATCTCATAAGTTTGTATTAGGAGTTTAGGTCTGCGAGTTGTTTACCCGTTTCATAACCGTGTTTCGCCCGGGTGCCCATTCTTCTGTTTCGAAAGTAATCAGATTAATTTTAAATTTCACGAGAAGGCTTTCGCTTGGCTACTCTCCTCCCCTCACGAGAAGGAAAATCTTCTCGTATTTAATTTTCAGCCCTCTTCAACCTTCCGCCGCCGAGCCTTTTCCCTCTTCCTCATTTCCCCGCAGACATCCAAAACGCAATTCAAGGACGGCTTTGTGCCCAAATTAGTCACCCCTTTTTTTTAAAAGCCCATCCAATCCCAACAACACCTCTTAATATTAAAACGGAGATAAAAGTGACCTACTCAATCATTTTAAATTCCATTAAATGTCTAACCTTTTAATAACGCTTCAAACCTGTTTTATATTAAAAAATCCCTCCCTTTAATTTCTTTAAATTTTAAATTATTTGATGAAAAAAATATTTTCAAAAATTTAAATAGTAAGAACGCCCTTAAGAGCGTTTTTTAAATGATGATACCCGGTGTTTAGAACCTTTTCAAATCGACAGGGAGTCGTTAATTTGTGTCATTCGTTCTACATAAAGGGGGAGTCGTTGTTCTCTCCCTTGGGAAGTATGTTAGTCTAATTATTATTATCAGTACTATTATCACTGCGGTAAATAAAGGGCGCTTAGCGAGGGGGACCTTTCAATACGATCTCTCTCTTGGGAATAGTCACTTATTAGCACCAATCGTCTCAATCACCTCTTACAAACACGATTAATCATCCCATTTATAAAATATGAATTAGTATAATATTCGGATTTTAGTTTAACTATTTGTAATATAGCAATTGAACGCTTGAGGGACTTCTAAATCACATTGAAGATAATGATGAACCCGTGATTCAGCGTTGATGCAACTGACGTCAAAGGATCTGTTCGAGACGTTTGATTATCACGAAATTATTGAGGTTATAATGTATGTTATTAGCAAGCGGTTCATATAATTGAACCGAATAATATTATAGATGTCACAAAGTAGCATATTTAACGCTATAATTAATAATATTTAGTTTACAAGCCTACTAACGTAATCACTCAATAGATTGTCACTGATTCGTTACCGCAATTGCAAAACATGGATTTATGTTATTTATGCATGCATTTTGTATAGTTAATTAATTATTCTATTACTGTCATTGTCATGGTCCATTCCTGTGGGCAAACATATCTCTATAAGCTTTGAATAATCGGCTTCAATATGTTTTAAACAACCGGCTGTATTTAAATGGAGGATAATTTAAAAAGCACGAGATGAAGTAGCTGTTTTTTGGGGTATTTAGGACGTTGAGACTATTCACAGTGGCTTGAAAATTTAGACAAACTGGGGAAGGGCTCCTCCTCCGGCGTCGGTATTCCACCATAAAGATTTTTCTGCTAGCAAATTGACATTTCTTTCTAGGAAGAAATCGCTTTTTGCAGGGCTTTACGTTCAATAAGTTGCTCACTAATTTCTCCAGTAGCAGGCGATCTTAAAATATGGAATCATCAAGCAAAATCCATAACCCAAGAAAAGAATTTTGATTAAAAAAAAGATGGAAGATAAACAATACTGAAAGAATGGTATCAGTAAATTAAAGAAAAGAGAATAGCATATACATTAAAAAAAAAGGTTATAGGGCAAGAAAAGGGATGGGGGATGAGGTTTTTCCACGGATAGGGCAGATACGGTGTATCAGAGGGAGAGAGCGTGAAGAGCGGCTGTATAAAAGTGTCGGCTGTAAGAGAGCTTCGGAAAAGCCGCTTCCCGGACCACTGGCTTTGTCAAACAAGCGGAAAATGAATTTTCATCCCAAGTTAATTTACGAGTGGTGGGGGGATGAATCGCGTAAGGCGGGGGCGAGGGAGACACAAAGGAGCGGGACGTCTAATACGGAATCAATCACGAAGGATAGAATTAGCGCAGCCTTGCAGACAGCAGATAAGAGCTTTCATGGCCTCGGCAACGCTCAGAAGTTATTTATCCCTTCTACTATATAGTAACCTCTTACACTAACAATATAGGTACTCTCAAACCCATACTTCACCATTCTTCTTCCCCCACGTCTTAGGTGCTACATTATCTGATGGGACCGTCTAACTTAAAAATAAATTATTTTATGGATTTAAAAAATCCCTTTTTTTGTTTATCTAATGTTTTTATAATACAAACTTTATTTTTAATTTAAAAAAGATTAAAATCTTTTTTCATGACGAAGATCGGGACAGTTGTGCCGCAGCAAAACTAGAAACGATCCATCCCACATTTTTGAATTTCGGGAAAAAATTATCAATCAATACTATTTTTGAAAATAGTTCCATTCAAACCCGGTAACGAAAACCACCTTTCGAGGGTATTTATGCCATTAACTTAGTTCAGATAAAAAGATTATCATAGGTGGACAAAATATTTAAATTAGGTATTATTTGCCACTGAAAAACGGTACATAGTGATTCGGGTTCAAACATTTTTTTCACATAAGAAAAACGATAAAAAAAGTCTCAAACTGTTGAAAGGGGAAATAAAAAATAATAAATAGCGGTGAGAGTGAGATTTTGATCGCTTCTTTTATTAACAGGGTCCTCTATTGTTGATTACAATATTATTTAATAATGTGTAGGTAAAAGAGGAGGGAAAGCGGTCATCGTGGAAACGCCCTTTGGGGTCCGACCTTCTGTTGTATTCCCCTGATCAAAACATCCGTCAATAGTTGACTTCCGATGAATGGAAGAGGGCAGGTTTAAGAACAATAAGAAACTTTTCTCAGCGGCAGGGGCACTCGAACCAACTTACAAATTGCAGCTTCTATTGCAATAATTGTATACTCAGTTCACATGAAGCGGGTACGCCCTTGGGTCGGGGAAGCACTCAGGAGGCGGTACCCGGGGCTTTGCGCTTCTCTCCTCTATTGTCGAACTTGATAAAAGAAAGAAAACAATCGGAGACAGAGGAAAGAAAACTTTTTGGGAGGAACCCCGTTGATTTATAACGTTTTACTTGTATCCCACACCCTATGATCACCGCCCCGGGATACTCGACTCTCTCTTAATTGGCACCGTTTTCTATTTAAATGTCTCAATCGTAGAAGATTTAAATCTCTGAAGGATTCTCAAGGGGCCAAACAACTTACTTTTCTTACTCAACCAAGCAGCAGCTCTTGGGAACTTATCGTACACCCACTGTTATTTTAAAAGTTTGTTAATTACTTTGTTGAAAAAACGTTTACCTGGTCTTTTCTTGGCTTATACAATGAAGTGTCGTTAAAGGGCGGCACTTTGTCGTTAAAATAAAAGGGCCGAGAGGAGACAGAGCGAAAAGAAGGGGGAACGTTAGGCGGTTGTGGCGTTTAAGGAAAGTCACTGCCAGTAATAATTATCATAAGGAAGGAGAGAGGGGTGATTGATTGATGACCTCCTCTTTTCCACCCTCCATTTGCAGCACCCTACTCAGCCACACCGAATTTCCTTCGAAGAATCATAAATAAAATCATTTTTGGCCGTTCGAGAACTTCAAAATTCGACGTTTTGATTTTATAATCTGAATATTGAATGAAAATATTTAATGTTATATTTAGCAACTTATCCGAGACACGTTGAAGCTTTGGATGAGGGTGACGATACGGAGTATACAACGGCTGATTACGTGCTCATTCCGCTTGAAAATGTGTCTCGTGGTGGACCCCTCTTCCCACTCTCTATGTAACCCCTTTGGCCTTTTCCCCGCTTTAAAGTATGCTCGTTTCCATCTCCCTTGACACGCAAGCGGATAGACAAAAGGTGCCAACTTACTATTTCCGGAGTCGAAAGTACAAAAGTATAAAGTCATACAGTTTTAGTTTAAAAAATATTTTTTTATTAATTTTTTTCATATACCTTGCTATCTATTATAGGGTGTGTTATAAAAGTATCATTGTGCGTACGTGAGAAAAAGGCAGGATGCGGCCGCCAAGCGTGAATTAAGGAGTCTCTCATAATCCGTTCAAAGCTTTAAAGCGAACGGCTGCCAGCTTTAAACCTCACATATGTTTGACTCACCCCCGGGTTAATTCCACTTTTGAAGCTATCCAGCCAGGCGAAGACGCTCTCACAAAACACCCACAAAACCCCTCCTTCCTCCCGATACCGTCCTTTTTTCTTTTCCAGGAAAAACTCCCAAGTTTCCCAAACAGCAGGAAAGACTGAAGAAGTTCCTAAATGGACAAATTGTGAAGCAAACTATCATCATAGATTTTTACCAGCTTGATTACTTTGTCCCATGGCAGCAGTGTAGGTAAAGAAAAAAAAGAAAAGAATACTTGCAAGGCAAGTAAATGGAAATAAATTCTTTAAAAAGATTTTTAAAAAATATGTACAAAAATATACATGAAATAAAATCTGTCATCGACCCCTAAAAGTGTCGATTTCAAGGATATCGCAGTTTGTTTAGGTTTGAACTAGCTTATCGTTTATAGAGTTAAGTGGGTGAAACGAATCGTGTGCCCCTCCCGGCTCGATATATCATCTCTCTCTTTTTTTTTCTGATTAAGCGACGTAACCCAGCCCGTAGTTCAGCTGGATCAGCAGGGTCAGCCCAGCAGGTTATCAGTTGTTAAATTATTCCGCTCGCTGGGCTAATATTGTAGTACCGATCGCTCCATCTGCTCCATTCTTGGTAGGACGTTAGTAGTTATTACGTCTCAATGAAATCGTCCGCCCGTGATACCTGCTCTTAACAATGACACAACGTTGATGAGTGATTGAACACTTTGTAACAAGGCATTTCTCTCCCTTCGGCCCAAAACGAAAATTAAGGACCAAATGCTTCCTTTTTTGACGACCGTTCGAATATTTGAAACTAAAAAAATAAATACAAGAACTTTTTCTTTCCACTGAAACTGGTACAACTGAAGTAAAATGGGACGAATGTGGTGACAGACCAAAGCCACTTAGTGTCTAATGCATGTGAAGGTCCGGCGAGATGTATGTCCCACTTTTAGACATTAGAACTTCTCACTTTGTCCTGTGCAGCTGTTCTCTTCTCTTTGAATCAGCCAAAACTTATGAAAGCGTGAGCCAACTTCTTGAAACGTCCTCGTCGTTTTCGTAGGAAAAAAAAAATCGTGAAGTAGATTGCTTGGGATGAAGAAAAGAAAGGAAGTTCACCTAATTATCACATAGAGAGAAACATAACCCCCAGGATTGCACTATATGATTGAACTTGCAGTTTGATCATTGAATGCACCGACAGTCGCTCTAGGGCAGATTAAATGGTCAGCGTTGCGTGAAGAGCGCGGAACATTGCAAAAGGAAAATTATCCATGCTTGTAAAAGCTTGTCTCGCAACTCCCCGCGCCACGAACGATCAAGTTCAAGAATAAAAAGGATAAACACCCTCGTTTGATCTCAAAATCACTTTTTTACATAAATATGTGAAAGTTAAAAAAAAGGTTTTTAACTTTTTTTCCGCGGAGATCTATTCTGGAGATGCGGGTTCGAGTCCTGCTCGGGGGGCAAATTTTTGTAGTCTCTTCTTCCTTCCTGTTTTTATTCCTTCAAATTTAAATTAGAGTTAAAAATTTGATTGTTAAACACATTATTATAGAAGAAATACCTAAATATCAATAATTTTGGGATACTTTGGCGGCACAAAATTTAAAACTATTGAATAATGAAAATCCCCTTAATAATAAATAAAACGACGTGGAGGGTATCACAATAGCTTCTTTAGGGGGAAGCATAAGGGAGGAGGAAGTATGAGGGAGGGGAAGTATAAGGGAGGGGAAGTATAACGGAGGGGAAGTATAACGGAGAGGAAGTATAAAGGAAGGAGGGGAAGTGTAACGGAGGGGAAGTATAATGGGGGGGGGAGTATAACGGAGAGGAAGTATAAAGGAAAGGAGGGGAGTGTAACGGAGGGGAAGTATAATGGGGGGATATAACGGAGGGGAAGTATAACGGAGAGGAATTATAAAGGAAAGGAGGGGAAGTATAACGGAGGGGAATTTTTTTTTTTTCGAAAAAAAATTTTAAGTTTTTTTTTTCTTAAAGAGAAATTAAAATATAGGATGGGGAAGTATTAAAGAGGGAAGTAGGTTCAACGGAAGGGGGAAGTATAAAGGAGAGGGAAGAATAACGGAGGAGAAGTATAACGGAGAGGAAGTATAGGAAAGGAGGGGAAGTATAACGGAGTGATAATTATTATTTTATCGAAAAAACTTTCTAAGTTTTTTTTTTCTTAAAGAGAAGTAAAATATAGGATGGGGAAGTATTAAAGAGGGGAAGTACAACGGAGGGGGAAGTATAAAGGAGAGGGAAGTATAAAGGAGGAGAAGTATAACGGAGAGGAAGTATAAAGGAAAGGAGGGAAAGTATAACGGAGTGGGAATTATTATTTTTTCGAAAAAAACTTTTTAAGTTTTTTTTTTTTCTTAAAGAGAAGTAAAATATAGGATGGGAAGTATTAAAGAGGGGAAGTACAACGTAGGGGGAAGTATAATGGAGAGGAAGTATAAAAGAGGGGAAGTACAACGGAGGGGGAAATATAATGGAGGGGAAGTATAACGGAGAGGAATTATAAAGGAATAGAGGGGAAGTATAACGGAGGGGGAATTTTTTTTTTTCGAAAAAAATTTCTAAGTTTTTTTTTTCTTAAGAAGTAAAAATATAGGATGTGGAAGTATTAAAGAGGGGAAATACAACGGAGGGGAAGTATAAAGGAGGGAAGTATAACGGAGTGGGAATTATTTTTTTTTCGAAAAAACTTTCTAAGTTTTTTTTTTTCTTAAAGAGAAGTAAAAATAAAAATAAAAGTAAAATAGAGAAGTAGTGGGGAAGTATTAAAGAGAGGAAGTACAACGGAGCGGGAAGTATAAAGGAGAGGGAAGTATAAAGGAGGTGGAGTATAACGGCGGGGGAAGTTTTTTTTTTTCTTCAAAAAATATAAGTATCAAGGAGATATAATGGACTTTCTGCCCCAGGGATGCCTCTCTCGCAAACGGTGGAAGTATAAATTTCTCCCTACTAACCCCCCCCCCCTCCCCCATTGTTATCATTACACCAAAAATTCATAAAAAATATGAGGAGTGTTTGGTGAAAATTTGAATTATTTGTTGAAGAATGTTTCAAACTGGTGATAGCGTTTGAATAAGACACCATAGGTGTTAATTTATAATAGATGTGCGCTTTGTAGGATCGTGGGTATCTTAATAAATAAGATGATTATGTGTTTTTTCATAGGTGAATATAAATTCAAACGTCCTTACTTCAAACAAGCGTTAATTGTTAAAGAAATCCATTTCGCGTTGTTTCTCTCGCCTATAAATAAAAGAGCCCGGGATAATAATTCAACGGTGTGTACCTCCAGTTTCCTTCCCTCGCCCGCTACGATGATTCATAGATTGCATTTTCCTCTTTTAAGACGTTGCATGTAAGCCTCTTGCATTAATTCCGACGGTAGAAGGAGGCGGCTCGGGAAACTCGTGATTTCTCGCCCCGGACGAAAGCCTCTGCCCAAACACCCGTTAAAAATGATCTAAAGCCGAGCTCATCCTGTAAAATAGTGTGTAAACCTACCTAAATTATCTTTAACGTGTGTTTTCCATGTTGACACGTTAATCCGAAATTTCAACACCAAGTTTTCGGCTGATAAAAAATGATGCGGTCATATTAAAAAGTTTGGGACAAGTTAGATATTGATTACAAAACCTTTTCGTTAATGGAGAAAAGAAAAGTGATATAACTTGACCATTTTCTTCAGCACGTATCGAAAATCTCACTCCCTCTCTTTCCCCTGTTTCATCGACCTCCCCTCCTTCAGTATCATCATTCAAGACCCTCGTTGTACCGATGATGAGGTCACGTGAAACTCCGGTAACGACCTCCGTCAGGTAGAAGAGGAGGATGGAGGGAAAAGAGAGAAAGAGAATTAGCGGCTAAGTGATAGATGGGTCTGCGGTCCCTTTCCCTAATGCCCTCACCCCCAAACACACACGCTTCTGGTCAACATACCCTACGCCGACACGTTTTTCTATTAAACGTACTCGATAAATTCTCTAAACCTTTTCGACTGAAACATTGTTTTTTAGACAAAAAAAAAAGTTTTTCTCTTCAGTTCCTTTAGAAAAACCTCAGCATTTTTTTTTAGGAGCAAAAAAAATGTCGCTAACTGGGATTCGAACCCATGATCTCCTCCTCCAAAAAAGTGCTAGTTGAGCAGGCTAACCACTAGAAATGGAGAGGTTCAGGGTTCGAATCCCAATTCGTGGCAACTTTTTTTTCTTCCTAAATATGTATAGAATTTTATACTCGCTCCTTTCTAATCCTCTCAGCCTACCTACACAGAAGAAAAGTAGTTTTTTGAAGAGCATCCAACGAAAACTTCCTTAAAGAGAAGTAACAATATAGGAGGGGGAAGTATACGGAGGGGACATACAACGCAGGAGGAAGTATAGAGGGGAAGTATAACGAAGGGGGAAGTATAAGGGAACGAAAGTATAAAGGAGGGGGACTTATAAAGGAGGGGGACGTATAAAGGAGGGGAAGTATAAGGGGAAGTATAAAGAGGGAAGTATAAAGAAGGGGAAGTATAAAGAAGGGGAAGTATTAGGGAGGGGAGTTTTTTTTTTTTTCCGAAAATTTTCCAAGTTTGTTTTTTCGAAAAATTTTCTAAGTTTTTTCTAGAAATTTTCTAAGTTTTTTCAAGAAATTTTCTAATTTTTTTTTTTTGAAAAATTTCCGTTTTTTTTTTTTTTCGAACAATTTTATAAGTTTTTTTTCAAAAAAATTTCTAAGTTTTTTTGTTTTTTGTTTTTTTTTTTGACAAATTTTTCGAGTTTTTATTTGAAAAATTTTCCGGGTTTCTTTTTTAAATTTGCGTTTTTTTTTTTTTTTTTTTTTTTGTTAATTCTTTTTTATCAAAAATTTTAAATATCAAGGTAGAAATAATGGGCTCTTTGGCCTACGGATGTGCCTCTCGTATTGGGTAGAAGTACGAAATCTCTCCCTACTATTTAGTCATTGTTCAACTAAACAGCGTCTTCACAGTTGGGGAAATTCATCCAGAAAATCGTTTTTATTACTCCGGGAAGCTTAGGGGGGAAGTTAGCCACCATTTTTCTTCCTGACACTGGCTATCGCACAACTCCGCAAGAAAAAGGGGAGAGCTGTAGATAATGTCCCTTTTAACAAGAACAACGCTTTCTTGACCCCTTCAGGAGAAAAACAAGAAAATTACCAAATCGAGTTTTTCCTCTTATAAAATATTCTATCTGACCTATTTTTTTTTCAAAGCCCCCGGATATATAGAATCCTTCACTTTATTTATCGAGGATTGATATCAATGATAGGGATTTTGTCCGCCCATGCGGAAAACGGAATAGGATTTCCTTTTTTCAAAAGAAAAGCCATCTTCTTTCTGTCCATATTATGTTTTAAATCTAGCATTTCCTGACGTCCAGTAAAATATTTTAAACAGAAAAAACATTGAATTCCATAAACTGAAGACAGGATTGTTAATTGATGCATGAATCTTTAATAGATAGCGGGACTTTTCTTTCCTTTTTTGCGTTTTTCTTTTCCTGTTAGTCGACTGTTTGTTTTTAAAAATGGATTTATTTATTCTTTTTTTGTATCGGTCGCAGTTGTGAGTTGGCCGTCTGCACCGGGTGTTGGACATTTTACAGTGGACAGTCATTATATAGTTTCCGTCCCTATAACGGTTATTATGGTCATGGCGGGAGGGGAAGAGTTAAACGAAATTGGTTTCTGGACCTCTCTCGTTTTATCGTAACGTGCCCACTTTGCGGTTTTTTCGTCCAACCCGTTCGTGTGTCGCCGTCATAGATTAAATTGAAACCTAGAATGGCTCACTTTATTTGAAATATTAGACATTCGAAAATCCCTTACATATCGACTTTCAGACTCAATCATTAGAACGAGAAGACCGAAAACATAGAAGCTAAAACTAACTTGAATTGTGACACATGTGGTCAAGAAATTATTTTAAAGTTTGGTATTTGACATTTGAAGGATTAGGTTTGACCAAATGGGGTGAACACCGTTCAATAACGCATTTCGCGATAAAGCAGTTGAACATAAAAAATCTGTAGTTCACCATAATTCGTTCGGCATAATGCAATTGAAAATGAAGCTCTCAAAAGTAAAAATTTTGAGCCTCATTTCAACATAAAGGTTTCGCCATAAGCGACTTTTTCAATAAATGCAAGTCACTATAATGCTTTTCACCATATCTTTAAACTTGTTTCGCGATAAAACTGTTGCTGCCGTTTGGGCATAATACACTCTCCATAAAAACTAGGACAGCGAAAGAGCAAGCCTACTTTCGCCGTTTAAAACGTGATTATGGCAAAACGACAAACACCATAAAACTTGACAGTGAGCCATATTGCACTTCAACATCTCACCATAATCTAGGAAAGGCAAGCTGGCAGTCAATGGGATCAGCTCGTTTTATGCCACAAGGGGGTAATTTTTCCACTCGCGAGGATGTGCGAATTGCGTAATGAACAACTAATGAGCGTAAAGAACACCGATCAACATAACGCATTTCACCCTAAAGCAGTTGAACATAAAAAATCTACATTTCGACATAAAAAATCTGTAGTTCACCTTAATGCGTTTGGGCATAATGCAATTGAAAATAAAGATCTCAAAAGTTCAAAAATTTTGTGCATCATTTCAACATAAAGGGTTTCGCCATAAGCGACTTTTTCAATAAATGCAAGTCAACATAAAAAAAGTTCAAGTCACCATAATGCTTCTCACCATATCTTTGAACTTGTTGTTTCGCCATAAAACTGTTTCTGTCGTTTGGGCGTAATACATCTAACCATAAAAACTAGGGACAGCCAAAGAGCAATCCAATTTCGCCGTTAAAACGCGACTATGGCGAACCGACAAAAACCATAAAATTGACAGTTCACCATATTGCAATTCAACATAAAGCATCTCACCATAAACTAGGAAAAGCAAGCAGGCAGCCAATGGGATCAGCTCGTTTCGACACAAGGGTTAATTATTTCCTATCGCGAGGATGTGCGAATTGCATTATGCAGTTAGCAAGGATTAGGTTAGGTGACCAAATGGGGAGAACACCGTTCAACATAACGCATTTCACCCTAAAGCAGTGAACATAAAACATCTGCATTCCGACATTAAAAATCTGTAGTTCACCATAATATAATATAATGCGTTTCGGCAATTGCACATAAAGTTTATGTTTATGTTCAATGCAACTGAACATAAATGCTTTCAGCATAACAGAAACAGTTTTATGGTGAAAAGCAATATGGTGACAAAACCATAAAACTTGACAGTTCACCATACTGCAATTCAACATAAAGCATCTAACCACAAACTAGGATTTTTCAGCTCTCAAAAGTTCAAAAAGTTCACAATAATGCAATTCGCACATTCTAATTACTAACCCTCTTGTGTCATAAAACGAGCTTATACCATTGGCTGCCTGTCTTTTGCTTTTCCTAGTTTATGGTGAGATGCTTTATGTTGAATTACAGTATGGTGAAATAAACCTAACCCTCTTGTGTCATTAAACGAGCTTATACCATGGCTGCCTGCTCTTTTGCTTTTCCTAGCTTATGGTGAGATGATTTATGTTAATTGCAGTATGGTAAACTGTCAAGTTTTATGGTTTTTGTCGTTTCGCCATAATCGGCAAATGTTGCTCTTTCGCTGTCCCTAGTTTTTATGGTGAGATGTATTATGCCCAAACGACAGAAACAGTTTTATGGCGAAACAAGTTTAAAGAGAGGCTTTTATGGTGAGAAGCGATATGGTGACAAGCACTTTTTTATGTCGACTTGCATTTATTGAAAAAGTCAACCCCTTTATGTTGAAATGGCGCTCAAAATTTTTGAACTTTTTAGACCTTTATGTTCAATTGCATTATGCTGAAACGCATTATAGTGAACTACAGATTTTTATGTCGAAATACAGATTTTTTATGGTCAACTGCTTTAGGGTGAAATGTATTATGTTGAACGGTGTTTTTTATGGTGAACGATAACTCGATTTTATGGTCAAATTCATTATGGCGAACCGCATTATGTCGACACCCACCAAATAACCAGTTTTTTTGGTCTCCATTTTCGCAGGGAAAAAGAGTTCATTTTGTGTATTGTATAAAATGTTGGAAAGCGAATATCGTCAAAATTTCACATTTTGTTCAAACTCATAAGAACCCCTTCCCCTTTATATTGGGCGCACGTTGAGTCCCTCCGTTATTAGACCCTTAAGCAAACAAGCTTATGAGAACCGGACATAATAGTCGCCACAAGAATAAACTTCATAAAGGGTTTATGCCTTATACAAACAAGTTATATTAAAAAAATACTCTCTGGTTTTATATGCTTTTTGGGAAGTAAAAAAAATATATATAAAAACACAAAGGAGGTTTTAAATATTTGAAAGATGCGCTCTTTCAAAATTGTAAAAGACAAAGTACCCTTTAGCCGCCTTTTTTATAATGGCGGTAAGGAGAGGAAATAAAATGAAATAGTAAAAACATTGATGTGGGCAGTAAACGTTTAATATTGGTCTAATGAGTCTCCAGAGCGTTATAGGTCAATAAAGTTAATGGCCTTAAAAACCAAAAACCCCCCACTCTTATCTTATTTATCTTCCCTTTTTATTTTGTTGAAACCAGGGTGAAGGCCGTTCTCTGCGGTCGAAACAATTCGGACGCGTTTTCCGGCATTCGGAAAGCAATTTACGTACGCAAATTGGCTATAACGCCCAGGGGCGAAGTTCGATCAACAGAAAGCCTAATTATGTTCTTCATTAACCGAATACAAAACCAATCGCCACTTTTCAGGGGTAGATGAATAACTGCTTTTACAGTATTATCAAAACAAGAGTTTGTTGATATTTCGAAGGGGCCAGTTAAAGCTTTTGTCTGAACTCGATTTATCCCCTGAAAAGCAGCCCGAACAACATTCAAAACTCGTTAAAAACACTTACAAAAGATAAAAATAGCACGTCGTATAAAACAAAAAAAATTTAGGTAGAAAAATATTTACAAAAATCTAGGCTTTTGCAAAAATATTTTCAACCTACAATGTCAATAATTTTTGGTCCCCTTTCATATGAAATAATACTTTAATCTATTCTCTACGAAATCATGATTTTTCTGGCTTTTTTAATTTGATCTGAGGAGAAATAATGACTTTTTAAGGCAACAATACGGAGATGGACTGTGATGATGGCAGAATTTTCTAGCGCTTTTAAAAGTGATCGAACGTTTTTCTACCATTGGTTTATTCATATTTTAATAAAACAAAATTCACTTTTTTTTTTCATCCTTCTTCAGTTTTCAGTTTTCCTCTTAAAAAATGGGAATTTTTCATCGAAGATTCGTTTTTTGATTCCCTTGATTAAAAGAGGAAAAAACCCTTAACCCTTAACCCTTTGATGGTAAAAATTATGGATAATCCAAGAGAAAAGTACTGGTTTGAAGAGCTTCCAACGAAAACTTCCTTAAAGAGAAGTAAAAAAAAGGAGGGGGAAGTAAATTGGAGGGGAAGTATATCAGAGGGGGAAGTATAAGTGAGGGAAATATAACAGAGGGGCAAGTATAACGGAGGTGGAAGTATAAAGAAGGGGAAGTAAAGGGAGGGGAAGTATAAAGGAGGGGAAGTATAACAGAGGGGGAAGTTTTTTTTTCGAAAAATTTTCCGGTTTTTTTTTCAAAAATTTTCCGGGTTTTCTTTTTTAAATTTGCGCTTTTTTCATTTATTTATTTTTTTAAAATATTTTTTAAGTTCTTTTTTCGAAATTTTTTTCAAGTGTCAAGGTAGAAATAGTGGGCTCTTTGGCCTACGGTCTCGTTATGGGTAGAAGTATGAAATTTCTTCCTACTAAAAAAATAATATGTAATTAAAAAGTGGCAATTTTTTTACACCAAAAATTTTAAAAAATTTAAGGAGTAATTGGTGAAAATTTGTAGAAAATCGGACTAACGGAATTTTTTAAAATTTCAAACAGACATATCTCTTCGAAATTCAAAAACTCCCTCGTTACATTCTTCTTCACCGGCTAAAGAAATTTGTGTGAAAATTTGGTGAAAATCGGTTGAAAACTAAGTAAAGTAAAGTAAAGTATTCCGGAAAAAAAGTACTAGTCTGGAGCTGGCCCCGACGGGAACTTCCTTAAAGAGAAGTATCTATATAGGAGGGGGAAGTATATGGGAGGAGAAGTATAACAGTGGGAAGTATGTGGGAGGGGAAGTATAACGGAGGGGGAAGTATAACGGAGTAGGAAGTATAATATGGGAGGGGAAGTATAACGGAGGGGAAGTATAACGAACGGGGAAGTATAACGGAGGGGAAAGTATAAGGAAGGGGAAAGTATAACAGAGGGGGAAGTATAATGGAGGGGGAAGTATAGGGAACGAAAGTATAAAGGAAGGGGATGTAGTAGGGAGGGAAAGTATAAAGGAGAATTTCCAAGTTAGTTTTTTCGAAAAATTTTTCGGGCTTTTTTTTTTTTTTTTTTTTCGAAAAATTTTCTAAGTTCTTTTTTTCGAAAAATTTTCTAAGTTCTTTTTTTTTGAAAAATGTTCTAAGTTTTTTTTTGTCCGAAAAAAAAAAATTTTTTTTTTTTTTCAAAAAATTTTCAAAGTTTTTTTCGAAAAATTTTCCGGGTTTTCCTTTTTTTTCCGAAAAATTTTTTAAGTTCTTTTTTTCGAGAAATTTTCTAAGTTTTTTTTGTAAAAAAAAATTTTTTTTTTCGAAAAATTTCCGGGTTTTTCTTCTTTTTCTTTTTTTCTTTTTATTTTTTTTGAAAAATTTTTAAGTTCTTTTTTTCGAAAAATTTTCTAAGTGTCGAGGTAGAAATAATGGGCTCTTTGGCCTAGGGATGTGCCTCTCGTAAAGGGTGGAAGTACGAAATTTCTCCCTACTAATAAAAATAGTAATTAAAAAGTGGCAATTTTTTTGCACCAAAAATTCTTAAAAAATATAAGGAGTAATTGGTGAAAATTTGGTGAAAATCGGATTAACGGTTCGGCCGCAGCGAATTTTTTAAAATTTCAAACAGACATATCTCCGCCATTTTTTCGAAATTCAAAAATCCCCTCGTTACATTCTTCTTCACGGCTAAAGAAATTTGTGTAAAATTTGGTGAAAATCGGATGAAAACTGTGGCCGTAAAGTGTTCCGGAAAAAAATGCTACGGACGGCCGGACAGCCGGACGGCGGCCGGCCGGCCGGCACCACATACAAGTTGAGATCGGTAAGATCAATATTCGATTTGACCCTCCGGGGTCTGGAAGACCCTTCCCCAAAAACCCGACGTCGAGGGTATCGCAATAACTTCTTTAAGGAAGTTAAAATGCTACGGACGGCTTAACGGCCAGCCGGAACAACAGACAAAGTTGAGATCGGTAAGATCAATATTCGATATGACCCTTCGGGGTCTGGAAGACCCTTCCCCAAAAACCCAACGTCGAGGGTATCACAATAACTTCTTTAAGGAAGTTAATGACCCTCCTTTTCAGGAAAAAATCAAGCCCCTTCGCGAAGAATTCGGATCATTTTTGAAAGTGCTACAAGGGCTGCAAATTTCAACTTTATCTATCTTTTAATCACATAGTCGCTTCCTCTAATCTTCATCGTCCACCTAAGCTTTGAACATTTAATGTCCCCTTTTTACGAGTCAACGAAACTCCACGAGACGCCTCTTTTTAACTAGCCAAACCTCCATTTATGGCCCATAACAAGCACTATCCCTAAACTTTGGTTGAATTGCAATTGTCAAAAAAATGAAAAGGTCTCAAAACCTCAAATGTAGGGAACAATGAGGATAAGGGGACCAGATGTCCAAAATTCCAAAGCGGGACGCCCATTTTCTCTGTGACAATAAAGTTTCTTTATTTTGATTTTTGAAAAAGATGCCTTACGCCTTTTTTTTTCCATTGGTGAAAGAAGTTAAAAAGTTGTTAAACCATCAAACCATGTAATAATAACGTATAAATTACCTATTCATATTTGATTACAGTATCAAAGGTGTAATGGGCTATAATACCGTGTGTTATTTTAAATTAAAAGGCAGGTGTTGGGTTACAATAGGACATGATGTTCTGATGTAATTTTTCGGAAGTAGATACGAAAATCCCCAGGTGGAAGTCATCATCTGCTGCCGAACTAGGTTAAACAGAGATTGATAAAAAAAAAAAGCGTTGAGAGCTATCGGGAAGCGATAAAGGGGTGGCTTTTAGCCCGAGCAGGGGAGGTCAAACTCAAACATATGAACACACTTAAAACGCCCCCTAAAAACCTTTTTCCCTTTTAAAACCGCAGACTTCCGTCAACCCGTGTTTACGCCTCTCCAGTCTCACCAATTACAATCAATTCCTTTTAACTCGACACGACGTTTTTAGTCGACTTTTAACTTCCTGACATGGTTCGTTACATGTCAAATATTTTTAATTAGTTTGTCCGGAGTTTCACAAACCCTTTTTTGTTTTTATTTTATAAAATGCGCTTATTAAAAGAACTCCTATACGGGCTAATGCGGGTCTGAGAGAGAAAGAAAAAAAATTCTTTTTTTCTCAAGAGTTCTTAACTAATCACATAAAAGTGGGCCCTTAGACATACTCAGGGGATACACGAGAAGTTAAGAGGGTTACAAATTTTTTGAAGATAGGTGGCTAATTTGAGAAAAAAAAATTGCAAAAAGGGTATCTCAGCCCAATTCGCCCAAAAATTGAAATTGTTCTTTGGACCTAAAGACGTTTTTTGTGCTTCTTTTGACGAAAATAAGAAAATAGCATTTTTGAAGAAAAAAATTTTTACCCAAACTCAAGCTAGAAAAAATTCCCTGAGATTTCTTCTTCTTTTTCTATCTGCCTGAATTTCTATGGATTTTCTGGCCAAAAATTGAGTTTTTGGCGATTTTGAGGCTTTTTCACCTCTCCAAAAATTTAAAAGATTAGGAAAAATCTATTCTCTAATACCCTTTCTGAATATAACATTCAATCTTTAAAATTAGACTTTTTTCCCATGATTTTTGATCAAACAGATTTAAATTTAAAAATTTTTCGAAGGCGTTTAATCACGCAGAATTTAAAAGATTTCAAAATAATTCGAAAGGATTAAAAGATAAATCCCACGTAGTGGGCTGTCAATTTCCTGTCCGGTGTTTCTATGACTCATTAAAAGATTAACGGGTAAAAAAAAGGAAGGTCCTCCCTTAAAAATTACTTTCCATTAAGATTTTTCTTTCGTTTTTTTATTTTGATTTGTTTAAATCTGTTTGAGTGTCCATATTTAAAGGAAACCATTAGGCAGATCAAAACAGCTTTTTAATTTTTTTTTTAAAGCATCTCGACTTCTGGAATATGTTAAAACACGACACTTTTTAATCGAGATTCTTGATTTTAAGGAAAATTTCAAAATCCGGTTTATTTTAAAGAAATACTAATTTGAGTAAAGAGAAGTAAAAATGTAGGAGGGAAGAATATGGGAGGGGTATATAAAGGTGGAGGAAGTACCAGGGAGGGAGAAGTATAAGGGAGGGGAAGTATAACGGGGGGAGTATAAGAGGGGAAGTATAAGGGAGGGGAAGTATGACATAGGCGGAAGTATAAGGGAGGGGGAAGTATAACAAAGGGGTAAGGTTTTTTTTATTCGAAAAATTTCATTTTTTTTTCATTTTCAGAAATTTTCTAATTTTTTTTTTCGAAAAATTTCCAACTTTTTTTTGAAAAATTTTTCGAGTTTTCTTTTTTAAAGCGCTTTTTTTTCTGAAAATTTTTCATCAATTAGGTAGAATAATGGGATTTTTGCCCGAGAGAGGTCCCTCTCGTAAGGCGTGGAAGTATGAAATTTCTCCCTAAAATGATAATTTATGTTTAAAAATAATTATTACTTTACAAAAAATCGTAAAAATTTCAAACAGACATATCTCCGCCATTTTTTCGAAATTCAAAAATCGCCGGTGTTATTTTCTTGTTCACCGACTAAAGAAAATTTAATGAAAATCGGTTGAAAATTGTGGCCGTACAGTGTTCTGGAAAAAATGCTACGGCCGGCCGGTACCACAGACAAAGTTGAGATCGGTGAAGATCAATATCGAATTGACCCTCCGGGAAAGACCCTTCCTCAAAAACCTGACGTGGAGGGTATCACAATAACTTTTTTAAGAAGTTAAAAAGGTTTAATAACATTGAAAATTAGATGATTAAAATTGCTCCAAAACGCTTATAACGAATTTGGAAAGATTTCAAATTACCGAGTCACGAGCCAAAAGGGATTTCGGACTAATAAAATATCGATTTTTCGTCTGAGAAGACTAAAAAAAGGGAGATATCCTCTCTTAAAATATGACGAATCCATTTATCTTTGAAGGCTGAACAGATGGCACCCCCTCCTACCGCGGAGTCCGGGCTAATTTCGGAACAGACGGAAAATTAACTGGTTGAGACCCTAAAAGTAATATTTCAAGGGAACCCCCAGCTATTTATTTTAACTTAAAATATCCCGGACGAAACCGCCGGAAAGTCAACAGTTTTCATTCCTTCGGTAACAAGGATATTCCCCCTCCTTAAATGGAGGTGTTTGTCCCTGAGATGAATAACGTTCCTCGTTAAGGTGGGGGCCGGACACTAACTAGTGTTTGCAGTCACATTCTTAATCTAATTAGGACGAGATACTAACTGAGGGATTGTTTGTCCTCCTTCTACGCTTCCGTGGAAGACATACTAATTGTTACCTCCGTAATCCGTTATTTAATCTTCGATTTTTCTACTCATCAAAACCCAAAATTACAAAGAATCAGCAAACTTTTTGATTTTCTTCCTTAGAGCAAGGAGAAAGAAATTAAAAACAAAGCAAAAAAGCTGGCCCTCCTTCTACAGAGCGTAGAATCATCAAAGGAAAAACCTTATTTCTAAGTTTCAGTCGCCGATTTTTAGCGGATTTTAATTATTCGAATTCTTACAACAAGACATTTCCTAATTTCTTAAAAAAATTAAGGAAGGTTAAAAAAAAATTTTTTAATTCAAAATTTGGCGGTCAAAAATTTTTTTTTAGACCAATCCTAAAATTGCGTATTCTGTGAAAGATCCGCTTTACACAAAAATTGGACCATTTTAGCTTCATTTAAGAAATTATTGTTTTACCCTCAACGTTGGGTTTTTGGGGAAGGGTCTTCCAGACCCGTAGGGTAAATTCCGAATATGGATCAATACCGATCTCAACTTTGTCTGTGGTGCCGGCCGTCCGTAGCATTTTTTTTCCGGAACACTTTACTGCCTTTTTTTAGCCGGTGGACAAGAAGTCAGAGGGCGATTTTTGAAATTCGAAAAAAATGGCGGAGATATGTCTGTTTGAAATTTAAAAAATTCGCTGAGGCTGAACTGTCGGTCCGATTTTCGATTTTCACCAAATACTCCTTATATTTTTACGAATTTTTTAGTAGGAAGATTTTTGATACTTCCACCCGTTATGAGTGGGACCTCGATTGGGCAAAAATCCCATTATTTCTACCTTGATACTTGGACGAATTTTCGAAAAAATTTTTATTCAAAATCAAAAACTCTGAAAAATTTTTGAAAAAAAAAAACCTTCTTAATCTTAAAAGAACTCCTTAAGCTTCCCCTCCCTTATACTTCCCCTCCGTTATACTTCCTCTCCTTAATACTTCCCCCTCCTATATTGTTTCTTCTCTTCAAGAAAGTTTGAAACCGTTGCGTTGGTTCGAATTTCACACCAATTATTCCTATATTTTTTTTCGACTTTTAGGTGTAAAAAATTTACAACTTTTTTTTTGATTAAATCATTTTAGTAGGGAGAAATTTCATACTTCCACACGTTACGAGAGGGACCTCCCTTGGGCAAAAATTCCATTATTTCTACCTTGATACTTGGACAAATTTTCGAAAATTTTTTATTCAAAATCAAAACCCAGAAAAATTTTTGAAAAAAAAACCTTCTTAATCTTAAAAGAACTCCTTAAGCTTCCCCTCCCTTATACTTCCCCTCCGTTTACTCCTCTCCTTAATACTTCCCCCTCCTATATTGTTTCTTCTCTTCAAGAAAGTTTGAAATCGTTGCGTTGGTTCGAATTTCACACAATTATTCCTTATATTTTTTTCGACTTTAGGTGTAAAAAATTTACAACTTTTTTTGATTAATTATCATTTTAGTAGGGAGAAATTTCATACTTCCACACGTTACGAGGGACCTCCTTGGGCAAAAATCCCATTATTTCTACCTTGATACTTGAAAAAATTTTATTCAAAATCAAAAAAGAAAAAGTTTTGAGAAAAAAAACCTTCTTTTCTTAAAAGAACTCCTTAAGCTTCCCCTCCTTATACTTCCCTCCGTTATACTTCCTCTCCTTAATACTTCCCCCTCCTATATGTTCCTTTTCTTTATGCAAGTTTGAAACCGTTGCGTTGGTCCGAATTTCACCTTTTCACCATATTCCTTACTTTTTTTTCACTTTTTGTGTAAAAAAATACAACTTTTTTTTTTTTTTTATAAATTATCATTTTAGTAGGGAGAAATTTCATACTTCCACACGTTACGAGAGGGACCTCCCTTGGGCAAAAATCCCACTTTTTCTATCTTGATACTTTTTTTTTTGAAAAAGAGATTTAAATATGTAGTTAAAAGATTGCTTACACATAAAAGACCTCCTTAAACTTCCCGTCTGTTATACTTCCCCCTCCTTAATACTTCCCCCTACTTAAATATTTCCCCCTCCTACATTTTTAATTATCTTTATGGAAGTTTTCGTTGCAAGCTCTTCAAACTACATAGTACTTAATTAGAGGGGAGATGTGTAGTAAATTTTGATTTTTTTCTCATATCTTCTGTCTACTTCTTCCCTTTTGCCTTAAAGGTAAAACAATTTTTTTCTAATCTTAAGCAGTCTTAAGTCCGGAAAAACTTCAATTTGAAATAATAGCCCTTCTTTTAAAAGCGTTTAAACGCACCGTTTCCGTCCAATCGTTAATGACCAGGGACCAGGACAAAAAATCTCTCTTTTTTTTATCTCCTTCCGAAATTACAGTAGTCGAACCTAGTCTTGCTCGAAACGTTCAATTAAGTTAAAGATCGTATATTTAACATTGACAGGGCAGGTGATCTTTATATGTAAATTGCTATCTGAACTTTACCCTGATTATTATCCGTTGACTCCTTTTGCCGACCGAACATAAAAAAAGGAGTTGGAATTCTTTCGATAATTGGTTAACTTAAGGGGGTTGAAGATAAGAGAATATTGAAGGGTGGGATCCAATGATATTCCCCCCATTTACCTGCCCTTTGTCCCTTTTAAATAAATTCCTTCTTAGTATCTCTCCCTCTTAACCTTCGCCTCTATCATTACGTAATTGCGGCCGTTTTACCCAAACTTTTTTTTTTCTCTACTCGCATTTGGTCATTTACTAAAGGAAAAAAGTTTTACAGAACAAAAAATTGATTGAAGTAAAAATACAGGTTTCATAATAAAAAGAGAACTCCATGAATAAACAAGGATAAAATGAAGTTTTTTTCTTCTTCTGCCAAATAACACATTTTACGTAAATTACCCCTTTTTTCTACGTCAACGTTTATTCTAGAACTAACAGCACACCTTTTAGATAAACCATACTTATGTAATCGTAAACGAAGTTTTTGTAATACCATGAAAACTGGGTTTTGTGGGATAAAAATCCGAAAAAGCTTCCCAAAATTTTGTAAAGTACAAGTTTGAAGAGCTTCCAACGAAAACTTCCTTAATGAGAAGTAAAAATATAGGAGTTGGAAGTATAACGGAGGGGGAAGTATAATGGAGGGGAAGTATAAAGGAGGGGAAGTATAAAAAAGGGGAAGTATAACAGATGGGGAAGTTTTTTTGTTTGAACAATTTTATAATTTTTAATTCTTATAATCTTAATGAGAAGTAAAATATAGGAGGTGGAAGTATAACGGAGGGGGAATTATAAATGAGGGGAAGTATGACGAAGGAGGAAATAAAAAGGAGGGGGAAGTATAAAGGAGGGGAAGTATAAAGGAGGGAAGTATAACAGATGGGGAAGTTTTTTTGTTTGAAAAATTTTATAATTTTTAATTCTTATATTCTTAATGAGAAGTAAAAATATAGGGGGAAGTATAACGGAGGGGGAAGTATAATGAGGGGAAGTAAACGAAGGAGGGGGAACTATAAAGGAGGGGGAAGTATAATGGAGGGGAAGTATAACAGATGGGGAAGTTTTTTCGTTTGAAATATTTTATAATTTTTTTTCCGAAAAATTTTCCAAGTATGTTTCAAGGTTGAAAGAAGGGGATTTTTGCCCAAAAGAAGGTCCCTCTCGTAGCGGGTGGAAGTAAGAGATTTCTCTCTACTAAATGATAATTAATGTAAAACATGGGAATTTTTTTACACCAAAGTTCGCAAAAAATATAAGGAGTAATTGGTGAAAATCGATTGAAAACTGTGGCCGTAAAGTGTTCCGGAAAAAAAATGCTACGGACGGCCGGCCGGCACCATAGACAAAGTTGAGATTGGTACAGATCAATAGTAATTTGACCCTTCGGGTCTGGAAGACCCTTCCCCAAAAACCCTACGCGGAGGGTATCACAATAACTTCTTTTTTCAAGGTTTTTTGAAAAAAAAAAAAAAAATCAAAATGTTCTAAATATAGTAAAAAGTTGAATTTTTGACTGAAAACCAAGAAAAATCCTCCAAATTTGGGATAAAAAGTTCTCGGGCTAAAATGACAAAAGACTTTTTGAAATTTTTCTGAAATCCCGTAAAACAAGATGTGTTTTTCAATCTTCAAGTCAATTCTCCCCCCCCCCCCCCCCCCCCCTAATCCAAAAAACCAAGAAAAAAGCGCGAAAATCTGGTGAAAAGTTAGGTTTTTTTTTTAAAATCAAAGATCGTTTGAAAATTAGGATTCCGGGTGGTTTCTTTGGGCCAAAAAGAAAATTTGAACTGGGGGCCCTTTCTGTCATGTTTATATTTCATACGAAAGAGATAGCGTTTTCGTCAAAATTACGGATCGCATTCAGAGCGTCTTATTAGAGGAGACGATTGTAAAATGTATGAAGGGTTGGGGCGGTAAAAACCCCAAGGGATTCGCCTTTCGAGAAGGGTGGAAACCTTCTATAACTTCATCAACAACCCTCCCCTACCAGATTTACCATAAATTCATATAAAATTACATTTTTCATCCGCTCTAAAATATGAAAAGGGGGGAAAAAAAAGAATTTCCTGAAGGGATTTACGAATTTCAGAACTTCCCGTCGATTCTGACGCTTATCACATGACATCGGTTGTCTCTGTTTTAATGGTTATCGAACGTTTTAAGGTTAAAAAAAATTTTTCTCGTGCAACGATTATCGTGATGGCTTTTTGTGATAATTTAGACGTTTGGAATGATTGATTCCATTAATTTTCTAAATAATTTTAGTCTTTTAAATGATAAAAGTTTAAGTTTCCTTGGCAACTTTGAACCCTTCAAAAAAATTAATTTTGGGCTGATAACTTCCTGGGAAACAACAACACGCCCATGCATCTGTAAATTAACAAAACAAAAACAAGAAAAGGGTTGAAGACGGGAATTCGATATAAATGAAATCCTCCGGAGGGTATAATCATCCCGAACACCCCTCATGGACGCACCCTCACTTTTCCCTATAGATTTCGGTTGGGGTTGACCAATTTCGTAGTCGCCAGGGGAGAAACGTAGCAGATGCTCAACTGACTTAGCACATATCCCGACCCCTCGACCCTTCCTATTGTCTACCGCCTGATAGATGGCCTCCGCTATTCTACCTCTCTCTGTAATTTTCCTATTTGCAAGTAAAGGAATTGTTTATAGCCTTATTATCCCCTTCCCCACTGTCACACCTTAGTTATGATATTAAATTACACTTTCATCCCCTTTTGTTATAAACAAGGGCGTTATAAACGTTATAAATTCAAATATTATAAAAACCTCTTTTTATTATACTTAATTTTTTTTCAGAAGTTAATAAATTCTGGGCAAATGAAGAAAAATAAGACTTGAGAGAGAAAAGTCTGAAATATTATCGCCCATTTTTTTCATTGTTCAATTTAGCTTTGGAGTGAAAAATTATGATCAATTTATTTGTTATAAACTTATAAACAAACTGGACTTTTTTTCCGGATGGATAACTTTAATCTGCAATTAAATGATAAGCCATCGGGATTTTCCGGCTAAACGACCTTCATTCCCCTCCCTTCCTTTTCATCCTTTCATCCTGGATATAGTTTAGGCCCCTGGAGTGGGGATTCGGCCACCGGGCATCAATCTAAGCTTTCTTTTACGATTTTTCCCCTTTTTGAAAAATTTATTATTTTCTTTCTTATATAGTTGCTTGAGACGAGTTAAGGGGGGAGGTAACGCTGGAAGGATTAAAATGATATCAGAAGTTGGATAAAATGATTTGATGACTGTTTTTTTTAAGCTCCTCAAAGTGAAGTTATTAGAGAGTTTCAGGGAATCGTAATTCCGAGTCCCGACTCGACTCACCAAACGGGAAAGGTCTCGT